>PDNB01000022.1:0-246957 GCA_002573585.1 Helicocarpus griseus UAMH5409
TGCGGAGAAAAAACAGCGATCGTTGGGTGGAAGCGATCGTTGGGTGGAAGCGATCGTTGGGTGGTGGATTACGTTACGCACGTAATTTTGTGCCACGCTTCGAATGGTGACTACTTTCGAGACAGCAAAAATGGGAAGTGTCTGCCGGTGACGGGTTTCCCGAGATCGGCGTGGACATCATTGAAGCCAAAGTTGTTACACTAAAGACTTGCCTGGAGGTGATATGCTATGGGTCTTCGGAATCATCTTTTAAAAATCTCTTCTTTTTAGATGATTATGCCTGCTCACAATGGTCTAATCATCTTGGCAGCGCGGTTGAGCATATTGATGAAATCGAACCCGGTTACAAGAAAGTCATAGGGAAATTACTCATGAAAATGTGGCGTGATGAAACCGTGCTTACGAAATGGTTAAAACTGAAGAGTGATTACCCTTCCCTTTTCACCGCCGAATTTGAGCTTTTGAATATCCAGTGGTTCAAGGATCAAGCTTTCCTCGATTCGCTTTTGACTGGAGATCGTGACTGGATTGACAAGAAGCTCCAGGAACCTCCTGAGCTGTTCAGGCTCGCTGCAAATATCCTCTCCCGGGAGTGATTACAGAACCTGTCCTGGTATCCAAAAAGCTGCATGAAATGCATATACATGATTAACAGCCTTTTGCGAGGCAAGGCCGTTAACAAGTTGCCGTATCGGTGGATAAGATGATCATAGAAACTGCGGAAAGTACAAATTAGAAAAGAATACCACTTGGCACGAAGGACTTGGCTATGTCTACATCAATGTGGCCCTTGGAAAAGGGCCAAGAAAAGTTACGAACTCGCTTTGGTTATGGACGATCGCTTATGGGCACTGCGCCTTGAACTATCTCACATTTACGCCGACCGGAAACATTACGAGACAGCGATTGAGCTGGCGAGAACGAGCGAAAAGGCTGTCGAAAAGCTTTTGGAGGTCAAAAAGACCTTTGACAAGAAGGATCCAGAGTACTGCGTAGTCAAAGATCTTTCCGATATACGTGAGATTTTGGCCCGGTGGTATCTCGTGATAGGAGATAAAGCAAAAGCTTTACTCTACTATGGAAAAAATTTTGAAAACTCCAACCAAGAGTATCGTTATGCTCTCAAATCGCTCAGTGTCATGGCAAAAGAAAAGCCGAGAGATAATGAGAAAACCATGAAGCTCATAAAGAGTATGGATGAACCGACCAAAAGGAAAGAGCATACACGCCTAACTGGCTGCATACTCGAATACAAGTGGGCGAATGGATTCTTCTTCACCACTGTTGCCCGAGCAGCCAAGGCAACTGGGGACCTTGTATGGCTAGAAGAAGCTTATCAAGCAGCGGTCAACTGGGCTAAAAGGGAACGCAATCCTTCTGAAGCCTTGATACTCGATGTCTGCTTATCCGAATTATACTTCACGTGGGACCGTATTATCGATTTTCCCTCGATATTGATGGATTGGAACATTTGTTTTTGCAAAATATTGCTGGCGGACACGTATGGCAAATGGCTCTTGGGCCAGGCTCTGCGCGGCGGCGACGACACACCTGAGACCAACGTGTATATGGCAAGGCTTGAAACGCTGTGCAAGCAGGCCTATAAAGAATTTGGATACTCAGACGAATTTAGTACGATGACGCATTGCGCCATTTTCATTGGTATTTTGCATCGTCGCCGTGGTCGTGACGAGGTGGCCAAAGCATACTTTCAGCCGTACGTTAAAAGTTGGATTAGGACGCTGTTTACTTCGAACTCTAGTGGTGTATACACGGCATTCTATGAATTGTCTCACGTGCTGTTGGCGGCAGGAGAGGATGAATACGAGAATGCAGCATTTGATGCGATTGCCCCAAGAAGACGGTGGGAAGACACCAAGACGAATGATGAGATAGGAGGAGAAGTAAAAGTCAAAATCAGTGCACATATGCAACCGGGGCTAGAAGTGGCACATAACTCACGCAACCCAGCGAAGCTTAGGTGGGAACAAATCTTGGCATTGAACTTTGAAGTTCGTAATAAAGGGTCGGTTTGGTTTTGTGATGGATGTTGGAGGGAATTTGCGAACTGGGCAGGAGGCAATGTCTGTCGTATATGCCTGGCAGACCTGCGAGGAATGTATGATACAGCTAAAGTGCGGAAAGAGCTTTGAACGCCGTGTGTGCAACCCAGATCATGCATGGATGCATATCGATGTGCCAGAGCAGATCGTGGAGCGTCCATATGTGCTGCTTGGGGATGAGGTGATTACGCTCCATGAGTTTAAGGTTCGGCTGATGAAAAAATGGGATGTCTGCTTGGATACTTCTGATATTGTGCTCGAATAGTAAGTTACGCAGCGTCTTTGATTTCCTTAGTAATAAAATGATATTTCTATCGTCTTTTCTTCATCCACTCCCCAAGGCACCCCACCTGTGCATAGTAGCGGAATACACGAAGGGAGTGTCCGTGATAAGTGGGTAAGGCAGAGCAGGATGCGAGTTGGATATGATGGGATGGGATTGAGGTGCGGGATTTCCTTGTTAGCAACGTCAAACATCTTCCTCGATTCAACCTTCATGGTCTAAGAAAGAGATATTGTTCTATCCAACGATCGAAAAGCCCTTTCTCACTCTTACCACGAAGATATTTGTCGAGGTGTTACTTTATCGACTAGTCGGGGATTATCCTATCAATTACTCACTGGACCGGGAGAAATCATTACTATTCCAACGTAAAATGTTTTCGTTGTTGAAAACGACCCTTATATATATTTCATATCTATCTGAGTTTATATTCTGTTTTCTTTTTCTTTCCATATTCTTTTTATATCTTTATATGTCATGATATTACCATAGTCTGTTCCATCCAGGCACGTCTAGCCGTATGCTATCTTATCTTACCGAAAAGGGGGTGAACGGAAATAGAGTATGTGATGTGGTTTAATCCAGGTTGTATAGGGAATTGATAATGGGAGTAGTAGGAGAAAATGATGTGCCAGGGGTTGAATTGGCATATTTACCCCACGTTGTTGTCGGGGGAAAAGACGTTATCCAGACATATGATGAAGAGTCTGGATTGAGTGTTTATTGGTGAGAAATGTTTTGGGTATCTGGGGTTGAGCCTTTGTAAAGCGGACGGTGTGGGAGATAATGTGAAGGATGACGAGAGCTTTTTTATTCGTTTCTCGACTTCTTTATGCGGATTTGTAGGTTTGCTTGGGGAACGGGTAGCTGGTTTTTGGGTAAGGAGGTTAGTAATTGGTCTAAATGCTAGGGTTCCTGGGATTCCTGGGGAGAGGAGAAATAAAGAAATGTATAGATTCATGGGGTTTGTAACTCACGATGGACCCAATTCTCTGATGCTGAGACTGGCCAGCCAGTGGCCCATATCGACGCTTTCCTGAAGCGATTTGCCGCCAACGATACCAGCAGAGAAGCCACCAGCGAAGGCGTCACTGTGTTTTAAAAAAAAAACAAAGAGAGTCAGCATTCTGCTCCAAATGAGAAATTTCTTTCCTTCATTGATATGCCCACTTACCCAGCGCCGTTGGTATCATTGATTTCATCCTTGGAGATGGCATGGACAGGGGTCAAAGTAGTCTGAACATTGCCATCAGCACCAGCCACGGCAGCGATGGTAGGATCGGTGCCCTGGGTGATGATGACGGTCCGGGACCGCTTGGTGTTCTTCTTGGGCAGGGTAGCCATCTTCTTGGCAATTTCCTCGATGTTGGTCAGTCCCCATCCGTGGGCCTCGGAGTAGGCGAGGGCCTCGGCCTCGTTGCCCAAGACGTAGTCAGTGTAGGGGAAGACGGAGTCGAGTTGCTCCTTGAAGAATTGGCAGATGAAGGGGGCAGAAAGGGAGAGCATGAACTCCTATTAGACGTATAGCCCGTTTAATTAGCCAATTGGTGTTCTGGCTGGGAGAAAACAAGCTTATATACATGGGGAGGACGACGTACCTTGTTCTTCTCAGCGGCCTCCTCAGCCAATGCCAAAATAGCAGGCACGCAGACGGTCAAGTGATAGCCGCCAACATAGTACACCTTGGCCTTCTCGACCAGGTCCCAGATATGTGGCTGCTTCAAGTGATCCAGCTTATACTCGTTGCAAGCAGCAAGATGTGTGCAGAGACTCCTCTCATGGCCGGTGATGATGACACCGCAGCGGCCAGTGGGCTGAGACTCGGTCACACTATACTCGGTCCGGAGACCGGCGTTGTTGCAGGCTTCTTGCAGGATATCGGCGTACTTGTCCTTGCCGACGCAGCCGATGTAAAGCACGGAGTTTGGTGGGAGGATATACTGAACGGGAATACAATTAGCACTTGACTGTTCTGTTACTCATTGGATTTTTTATGGTGATAATTACCTGAGCACCACGGGCGGTATTCTGAGCAGCGCCTCCAGCAATCAATTTGGCATTGCGGTTGACAATCAGGTCCTCGTAGAGGCCCATGTGCTTCTCCTCAGCAAGGATGGCGTCGTTGGCTTTCAGGCCGTACTTTTCGAGCATGGCGGCATCTCTGAGCTAGGTTTTAGTACAGGCTAGTGGCTAGCTAAAGAAATATTGTTGTTTGACATACCCGACTCCCTGAATATCTAAAAAGGAGGGGCATGTTAGCATAGAGCTGAGAGAGGTAATAGGAATTGGGATTGTGCCAACTTACCCAGCAGGGGATTCTCCAAGCAGAGAAGAGCGTATCCTTCGGGGGCAGTCATTGTGTGTAGGGGATATATTATTATCAATCGGTGTAATTAATTGACTGTGGTGTAGTTGGTTGTTATACGGAGAAGAGGGGTTGATGTTGTCGGAGGTTGAATCTTTTGGTGGGGTGGAATCAATGAATCGAGTCCGGCAAAAAGCAATTCTGCTTCCAGTCCCGACTTCTGTCTACCCCGGACATCTCATCCATCCCTATAAACAACACCAGATACCTCCCTTATCCCACCACTTAAAACAGCCATCAACCCAGAATAATATATCCAAAATGACAGACCCAGCCCTCCAACTCGCCGAGACCCTCCAAACCGCCTCTGTAAACCCTCAACCCTCCCCCACCCACGACGTCAACCCATCAACCTCCGTCTCCGAAAAGGAGACCCTCGCCGCAAAAACCCAGCACCACCACCAGCACCACCGCCATCACCACCGCCATCACCACCGTCGTTCCCCCTCAGATGCCTCCGATGCCACCTCCATATCTTCAGACATCATCGATCGCCGCCGGACTATACGCCCCCTGCAGCGCGCGCCCTTGCCACCGCTGCCCGACCTGCGGTTTGAGCAGAGCTACCTGGCCAGCCTGAAGGGGGCGGAGAGCTGGCAGCGGGTTGCATGGATTACCTTGAGAGATCAGGTGTGTACATTCCTTTCTAAGAAAGAGAATTGGAATCGCGTCTCTTGTCCCGTTTACTTTTTCGCCGTTACTAACAAATGAATATGCAAATAGGTCCTCCTCCCGCTCATCCAAGGCACGCTATGGACCCTCGCGCTCACGGGTTGGCGCTATTGGAATCGTGGCGCACAGTTTACCGGCAGGACGTTGGGGAGCAGGGTGCGCAGGTGGTGGTGGGGCGTGAATAACTGGAAGATTCCTGAGAAATGACTTGCCGTGTTTTTGAAGAGGTATCATGAGCAATTTGACGCCTGAGAGAGTCAATACGTTTTGAGAAGAGATTCTTGATCAATGCGAAATAAATGCGGCATCTGAATTGAGACTCTGGCCGGTCGGAATTCCTCAACATGAGCTTGAAGCCTCTTCAATCTCAGTTTTTGGTGGACGTGCGAGCGGCCAGACGGGATTGTTGTGTGCGAGGAAGTGGTTTGGCCTTTTGTCAACTCTGGTTATTGAGGGGCACTTGTACTCATTGAAGGCAGTAATGTTGATGTTTGGGCGTTCGGGTAATTTGGGATATGAGCCTTTACTTTTGGAGACGGGCGTACGAATACATATCGAAGCGTCAGGCGTACAGGGCGTTCTTGGGGGCAGTGAATTTATTACGGACCCTAAGCTGGTACCGGGAGATGAACAGATAGGCAGATATCAACCATATGTACAGTGCTTTGTTTAGCGAAGAGCTATGTACAATGAAATCCAACCCATACAGTGGAATCAATCAGAGAGCTATCAGCTATGGACATAAGTGCCGCTTCAATTGCCACCTGAGATCGTAAACTTGAAGATCAATCAATGCACCTAATTACTCCTCAAGCAATCAAATTCTATTACGCCCGTTCAAATCCGCTCGAAAAGGGGAGGGAGGGAAAAAGCCACAAAAACCTAAAATGACAGGGACAAAAGCAGGACCGTACTTAGCTTGTCAAGCAGAGGGTTGTTTTGAGAAAGAATAACAAGGAATTAACTTGACATTATCAATGATAGATAATAAAGTAGATAGCCGGCCTTTTCGCAAACGTTTATTCAGTCCCAGTAAGTAAAGAGAAAAGAAGTTAGATATTGTGAAGACAAACAAACAAGATCCCAATACCATGCAGTTAACATGTACTCTATTCATTCCACCGCTTGAAAAATCAGGCAGAGGGCGACAGTTAACAATAATCCCGTCTATTAGAAAAAGATAGAAAGGACGAATATGACCCCGCGGGGGGAGGTAGAAAGTGAACCGTTTGATTTATCTTGATCCCCGCCATTTCATACCGCAAACAGCGCCGGGTCTCTGTTTCTGGTCTTGCTGTAGCGGAGAGGGCGAAGAGGCAGGGCAAAACACGAGATGGTGGACCGCGTTGATGGCGGAAAGATAATGTCGCGGATGCACATGTAATATTTCCGGGGAAGCATGTAAATTCAGAAATCAGGCCATCCCGTTCTGCTCAGCGCCAGATACTTGAGGATCTGTTTGCTGCTGCTTGTGTTCCGGAGTATCAGTTTCCATTGGAACCACCGGAGGTTCTTCCCCTTTCGCTGTTGAGGGTGCGGGTGCAGGTGCTTGAGGAGCAACTTTCGAATCGGCCAAGGGCGGTTCAGTAGCGGGAATCGCAGATTCTGGAGGGGCTTGCTTCTCAGACTGAACATATGGATCAGGTCCCTTTTCTACGGGCACCTGCCCAGCGGATGGCAAGCCATTCGTCGCCTGTGGCCCTGGCGCTGGCTGTATAGGTCGACCACCTGAAGCCTCTTCAGGAGGCGCATTTTGCGGCTGAGGACTGCTGCTTAACGGTTGCTTCCCTTTCCCATATCTCAGCTGGACAACCAGACTCTGATGACCATCATCAAGTCCCGAGTCATCACTCATTTCCTCGTCCTCATCTTCATCGCCATAATCATTATCCTCATCACCGCCTTCCCATTCATTCCCACTCGACGCGGCATCCGACTCCTCATCCATCTCATCAACCTCATTGTATCCCGAAATATGGTTTCCTGTCCCATTCGCCTGCCGGCTAACTCGGGCACGCTGTGGTCTTCCATTGGATACGGGCTGTTCACCTTCCTCGCCCTCACCGCCAGGCCCAACGGACTGGGAGGTCTCCTTCCGTTGACCGCTCAGCATGGACTCACCATACGATCCACCTACTCGAGATCGAACCTGTCGTCCGCTCGCGGTGAACGTAGGACCAGCCGGTTCACCAGGGGTAGAGAGCCGGGAATGACGGGCTGATTTTCGAGTTGGAAGAGCGTCGGATGAGAAGTCCTCCTCGTCGTCGGAATATGTATACTTTAGTTTCTTGCCACGGGTTCGGCCTTCGTATAGGGAGAAGCCTGGCTCGGGGCGTGCGAATGCGGCTTTTCGCGCCTGGCGGTAATCGCGTCGTTTTCGTTTCTATACATTTATATCTTTAGTAAGATCTCCTTGAAGGGTAGCAGTGCGTCGTTATCATACCTCCTCTGACCCCTCAAATCTCGGTATGCTAGAGTAAATCTTCTCACTAAGCCGCTTAGAATTTTGCGACTTTTCCTCAGCCAAAGAATCCGCAACGCTCTTCAGCTCTGGAATAGTGCCAGCAACGCTCCACCACGTCCTAGTCTTCAGCGCGGGGTTGCTTTCCCGGTATAGCCTGAAATGGGTGTCGTCTCTGCCCTCTATAAGCCAATAGCGCCGTTTATATGCATCATTACCCCATGGCTGCACGGATAATGGCTGGTTGAGGTCATCGTCGTGTCTGGCTTGTTTATATGATTCTTTCAGCTTCGCTTGGACAGCATCGGAGGACGAGAGCGCCCAGAGTATCAATGCCTTGAGAAACGCAAGCTGCCCACAGCAGTTAGCAAAAGCGCATCGCGTAAACTATATATGGATGAATAACTTACCCGTTCAGTTGGGGTCATGGTGGTAAAGCTTCCCCCGCCGTGAAGCGGGTTTTTGCCGCCCCATGACCTTGGCCACTGGGATGCATGAGTCTGGACAACTTCCTCGAGCGCGCGTTGGTAATGCCCTCTCCTATGCCGTAGATACGAATAACGTTAGCAAGTGGGCTTTGTACATGTAATCGCAGTATAACACGTAATGTCTTTTTTGACATGATGCTATCGCGGGCCGCGGGTGGTGAAGCGTACTCGACATCCTTCTTTCTGTTAAGGCACAGGCCAATTAACGCGCACAACAACCTCTCAATATGGTCACCTGGGACTGTATCCGTAACGCCTCTCTCGATATCTTGCGGGCCATAGTGTGGAAGCGACTTGGGGAAGACATCGCTGAACCTGGAGCGGAACATAACGATGAACTAGTGCCGATTGCAACCAGCAGGTTAGCAGCGCGTTATCGCGAACCCCAACACGCGTCAAATACGCATATTAGGGTCTGATAAGATACGCATGGAGTCCAAGATACTAACTGCAATGTCTGGATTGTCTGCGAGCACATATTCGTGAGGTGGTGAGGGGGCACGTTTTGGCGGCGGCGGAGAGGCGGGTTTGGCGGGCTTCTTTACGGGCTTGAAGTATTTTTCCAGGCCGATGCTGCGGTTTACGCGAGCTGCAACGACCTCATCGTCTGTGGACGGGGCAGACGACAGCGAAGAGGAGTCTGAATCCGACATGGTGTGTGGTGCGTGGGAGATGGGTTGTGGAGTGGTGACGGTGGTGGTTGGTGGTAGTGGAAGAGGATCAGAAGAGAGTAGTAATATGGGGTTGATCTCACTAACAGCTTGCTGCTTGGGAACGAACTAACCTAACTCACCCTGTACGCCTTCAAGCGCGGCTATGACGCGGTTCTCTCGTCTACAGAAGCCTCATTGGCCACAAGGGACATTAACCCTGTGCGTCACTGATATACTACTCGGGCTATCGGCGTGAATCTGCCGTTCTTACTTTCATTTTGATTGAGAAATTCCATTCATTCTATGATCAGATCTCGGCTAGCCCTCGACGCAACCGTCAACGGTGGAGAGCAAAACTGCCACAGCCGCTACCCAGCAAATCCTCCGCAGCACAAGCATCGCACGCTCCATATGCCCAGCGCGTATTCTTCCCTCCCAATTAGTAGCGTCAAGATGAACTGATAACCCCGTCCTCTTTAGGCTGACATGTCCAAATCCACCAAAGAGCACATTGCCCAATAACGTAATATAAACCATCGGCTCTGGTGATGTTTCTTCCAGGTTTCGGATTCTGCGATTTGCATTCGTGGGCGTCTCTTAAGCGCTCGCTAAAGCAAATGAGACTTCACAAAGCACGACGCATTGTCTGACGAGCCAACTCCCATATGATGGTGTATCCTCAGTAATTTTCGAGGAGTTCTGATGCGCAATTGACATCTTCGACCGTTTCTGCTCACTCAACGATGCTAGGAAGTACCTAGCAGGTGCTATTCCGGAGTTAATCGCGGCTGTGGCGAAACCTGGAAAAGCGTAACTCTCAAAGGAAACCAGCGAGGGCGTTGCACAATGCAGAACAGCCGTTGAATGGTTAAATCAATTGCTTGATTTGAAACAGCAAGCGGTGCGGTTGCTTAGACGATTTGCATGTGCTGAAACGAAAAAGCAGTTTGAAAGAAGATGAATATCACCAACAGATAACAAAAACCACATTGGAAGATGATACGGTAATGGATGATAGTTAGTAGCAGGCGTAATTCAACTAAGCGAGCAAAATGAAAAGCAAACGGCAAGGTTGGCTGATGTTCAATGACTTAAAGCTCGGTTTATTCGTAGGTATCAAACAACAGATATTGTTGGATGGGTCCAAGTGAGCAGCTGGTGATTCGCTAGGGTAAGTTAGCAGGCGAGAATCGACGATGATAAAACACAGTTAAAGTGATTGATTGAAATGTCGAAGATATAATACATTTTTGCAGAGTAGCTCTCTCTGTGGCCGTGCTGCCTGTCTGTCTGATGGGCCGCGGGGCTGGCGACAGCTGCCACTAGCACCACGCGTCTCCTTCAAGCTGTCTGATCTGTATAGGTCTGTGTCTCTGTGCCTTCTGGTAGCCAATACCACATTCTCCAGATAGTGGTATGATGTTGTATGATGTCGATGTCGATGTTGATGTTGGTGGTGAGGCGAGGGCGGGCGTGGAGAGACGGCGCTAGGGCCAACTCGGTTAGCTTAGCGATGCGCACCCTAAAGCCCACAACAACAGATTCAAACCATCGCTCTGGAGGAATTGTCACAACCTCTCCATCCGCCGACACCCCGACAACTTCGCGAACAGGTATATCCCATTATTCCTCCTTGCTGCTGCAATTCCAACGGGTCTTACGTCTTACTGACAATCTCTGTTTATCTCTAACAGTAAGACGCCATGGGTCGAGTGATCCGCAATCAGAGAAAGGGTCGTGGATCTATTTTCAGTACGTGCGATATTGCATTCCATTTTCCCAACTTCCAATTCCTCCGAGCGATTTCGAGCGGGGAAAACTATATACATAATATTAGGAGGAGACAGAGACAGAGGCAGAGGCAGACATCGAGGAAATTGCTTGGATTCAACTTTTGCTAATTGAAGCCCCTACACAGCGGCCCACACCCGTCTCAACAAGGCTCCTGCCCAATTCCGTACCCTCGACTATGCTGAGAGACACGGATACACCCGCGGCGTGGTGAAGCAGATCATCCACGACCCCGGCAGAGGCGCTCCCCTCGCCAAGGTCTCCTTCCGCCACCCATACAAGTACAAGGACGTCGTCGAGACCTTCATCGCCAACGAGGGCATGTACACCGGCCAGTTCATCTATGCCGGAAAGAACGCTGCGTTGACTGTCGGAAACGTCCTGCCTTTGGGCTCCGTCCCCGAAGGTACCGTTGTGACCAATGTCGAGGAGAAGGTTGGCGACCGCGGTGCTCTTGGCCGGACGTCTGGAAACTACGTTACGGTCATCGGCCACAACCCAGAGGAGGGCAAGACCCGTGTCAAGCTCCCATCCGGTGCTAAGAAGGTCATCAAGAGCCGCTCGCGAGGAATGGTTGGCATTGTTGCTGGAGGTGGCCGTACAGACAAGCCTTTGCTCAGTACGTGGAAATCCTTCCTTTAAACCCCCGGATTGAATCTGTGACGGAGAATGAGAGAGGGGGAAATGCGTTTATTTTACAATTTGCACGCATACTAATTCATTACTACAGAGGCCTCTCGTGCCAAGCACAAGTTCGCTGTCAAGCGCAACTCCTGGCCCAAGACTCGTGGTGTTGCTATGAACCCGGTTGACCATGTAAGTCCATTCCACGGCCGTAAAGTACCATACATGACCGGCGGGCTAATCAATTTCCTTTCTCCCTACAGCCTCACGGTGGTGGTAACCATCAACATATTGGTAAAGCCTCGACAATCTCCCGGTACGCCGCCCAAGGTCAAAAAGCCGGTCTCATCGCTGCCCGGAGAACCGGTCTGCTCCGCGGTACCCAGAAGACCAAGGATTAGAAAACTGTGTGCCGTTTTTCTTCCTTTTTGTGTTTTAAATCTGGGCGATCGTTTTTTTCCTCTGCAAATCTTCTTTTTTTTATGACGGGCTGGTTGGTTGGAGTGGGAATAAAATGCTCTCTCTTGTTTTGCTCATTCTTCACCCAGTGCATAATTTTACGTGATGAATCTGTACTTAGGACGTGCCTATTATGTGGATAGCTGCCCACATATGGTCGTCTGGAGTGAGCAAGCGAAAAAATATCAACTTGTGGCCAACAAAACATAAACACACGAATACCAAAAATTTCACGCCTTTTAATGATTTATATACGGTGTAAAGGTTTCAAGTGTGGGAGTTCTTCTGTACGCAATACAGTCAGTTCCCCGAGTGTGACGGCGGAATACTGGCCAATGGAACTGGCAAGCATTGTCATTGGCGTCCTTGATTGCTCCGTATAGTTTTCCTGCAGAATAATGTTGAAGAATAGGACGTTTGCAGTGGCCAAGTCATGACCTTGTACATATACAGCCCCCATCACAGTTGATGGGCATTGATTCATATGGCGTCCTTGTAGTTGTATGATAAGGCATTGTGCTACATTGGAAACCATCGCCGTTCAACGTGCGCTTGGTTGAATTCCTTTACTTTGACAATTATAGCAGTGGTAGGTATTCCCAACACCTCTATAGACGTGGACAAGCAAAGGTGTATTGGATAGCAGACTCCTCTTGAGTTCTTCTGGCTGAACAATTGCATTCCCTCTCCGTAGATGTTGAACTCATTACCTTCGATGGCAAAAATATGTATATATATACCAACGGGCAGTTCATATGCATCGCCCCCAACATACCAAAACCACATTCGTACGCTTCGCGCTTGCGCGTCCAAATATATAAAAAGCATCTTCATCTGGAGTTTGTTTAAGGTCAAAAGAGCAAGCAAAGACGAATATGTCCACGCAAGCCATTCAATTGTATATCATCCCAACGGTGTTCTATTTCTCTTCTCGATGATCCTGAGCCAGTGAGTCAAGAGGCGTTTTTCAATTTCAACTAGGTTTTCCCAAACCCTGTTATGGCTTTGAATCCGACAGTGGACATATGGATGTCAAAAGCTTGTTTCTATATCCGTGGACAGACCTGATACTCCGGCGGAACCGGACCGAACATCTGCCTTTTCTCTGGATTCGCAAGGCACTGGTTAGTAAGGATTAAATTCAATTGCATCTTCCTGATATCTTTTGTCGGAGTGAACCTTGCTGTTGATGCCATGCAAAAGAAGCCTCTTGAAACCCGTCCCGTCTCCAATTGACACAGGCAGCGTTATAGCACGCTGGTAGTCAACGGTATGACTTCGCAGTTCCCGAGGCTCTATTCAAGACATATTACCAAAAAATAAAAGCCTAAAGGCGCAATCGTGGCCAGCATGATGTAACCGACTAGATTCTTTAGAGGATCATCCAGGGCTCAGTCCTCATCAGTCCGTAGCCCTAAACCCGCCACCGCCCACGGCGCCCAGCTTTCTACAGCCTCGGCACACAAAGCCAAGCGTGCCAAGGCCAGTGGGTGGTCCAGACCGCGGGCAGAACGCGGTCCACGTGCCGGTCAGCTGACCACGGCCAAAATTATGACTAAGCGGCGGGAGCCAGCCAATGGGGGGCCAGAGCGGGAAGAATTCTGCCGGCACGTGATTGCTGTCAAATTGACCAATCGCCACCTCCGCCGCCAAGAAAGCGCGGGCAGAGGGGGGGGAAGGCGCGGCGGAGGACGTATATAAGGCAGGCACGGGGGCTGCAGTTCCCTTTTTCAGTTAGGGGGGAATCACACCACACGGTTAATTATTATCATCTGTAGACAGACATCAACATCAACAACATCCAACCACCACTATTATTCTCAATACTGCTGTATCATAAGAGACAGACACACAGTCCAGTCATATACAGACAGAAAGTACCGCGGAATTCATTCGGGATATATTAGGGACACTGGGATATCGGAATACCCTGCGCCTAGAAACCACCTCAAAAAAAACCACTATATTCCGACACACGCACAACCATCCAGACATATCACCACGCTATCTTTGATGGCATTGATCACCGCCGGCCTACTAAGTCACGCACTTACCTCCCTCTCCTCAACTCCGCTCCTACGTCCGCCGCTGCTACTGCTGCTCCTGCCCGCTGCAAAGCAGCCCCCGTCTGCCCCCGTCTGCTCCTGATAAAGAAAGAAAGGAACAGATACCCACGTTATATAACGTCTACCCAAAACTACGACGACCAGTTTGATATCAACTACAATTCCAACAATTACCCCTCTATTCGCTCCGTTATATACCACAACGACAGCAACAATGGCTGTCTCCACTTCCTCTGCCCGCTGGCGCGCTATCGTCAACCGCGACGCTACCGCCAATGACTTTGTCTACGGCGTGCGCACGACTAAAATCTACTGTCGTCCACGCTGTCCTGCCCGTCTGGCCCGTCGAGCCAACGTCGAGTTCTACGACACCCCCAAGCAGGCTGAGAAGGCTGGCTACCGCCCCTGCAAGCGCTGCAAGCCAGAAGACCTGCGCGCTCCTCCAGACCCGCATATCAAGCTGGCCCAACGTGCCTGCGAAACTATGACCCTGGCCGCCCTGGCCTGCAGCAATGGGGAGACCAGGCAGAGGCCCACGCTGCAGGACCTGGCCAATGAGGCAGGGCTGACCCCGTCGCATTTCCATCGTGTATTCAAGAAGGTGGTGGGCATAACCCCGGGAAGGTTTGCGAGAGAGGTTATGGAGGGGAAGAAGATGGTGGGGTATTTGAAGAGGTTGGAAGAAGGGATTAGTGCCAGCGGAGCTGGATACGCCGGTTATGGAGGTGGTGCTGGTGCTTGCGGTGTCGATAGGGATGCTGTCGACGAAGAGGGAGAGACGTCGGAGGATGTGGCCATGGACCTTTCAAGTAGGATCCCCGGGGGAAACATCGGCGGTGCTGCTGCTACTGTTGCTGCCGCTGCCGCTGCAGCGGCCGGTTTAGGCTTGGACGCCGTAGACGGTGCCCTATCTCCCGCTACCGGGGGTGGTTCAGAGAATTACGCCGGCCTTCCTGACGCTGGAGCCATACGCATTGATTGGAATGAGTTCGATAGAATGCTTAGTGGCGGAGGGGATGCCGGACGGCAGAGTAATAACAGCAACAACAGTAATAATCATCATAATCATAATACGGGCTTTTGTATAGCAGGCGAGTCGTCACAGGCCCAACGGTTTCAGACGTCCCCTGCTACAACCGGAGCATCCCTCTATCCGCACATCCTCGACCCGTCCTCCACAAACACCGCCGGCCTCCTGCTCGACCATTACGAACTTCCCTGGGAATCTTCTGACTGTACCCTCAACTTCTCCTCTCCACCCATCCACCACGCGACCACCACCACCACTAACGCCGGTGACAGCTATGCCCCCTACAACTCTTTCATGAAGAACACCACCACAAACCAAAACGCGAGCACAGATTTCTACAACAAATTCTTCGAGAACAATAACAACAATCATAATAGCAACAACAATTGCAACAATTGCAGCAGCATCAGCTCAGCCGGCAATGGCAGCACTAGTGGTAAACCTCCACACCTGGACCTTTTCTCTGTCCCCTCAGAAGAGTCATTGACGCCCGTCGATACACCGCCATTCCATGTCGATTCGCTGACTGGCTTTTCATCTGGGTCATCCGCGTCGTCAGCTAATGCGTCGCCGCTGCTCTTTGAGGATGTGGATTGGTACGGGAGTCCGAGTATCTTCCAGACGTATGCTTAAGTGCGTGGTCCGTCAAATCATCAATCAAGTTTCATTTTGACGGGCACGGGATGGTGTTTCTTTTTTCGGAATGGGTTGGTACAGGATGGGATGGGAAAGGGTGTTTCCATTTATACTTCTTTTGTAAATATTTTTGCTTTTCTTCTTTTTATTTTGTTGTGTCAGGCGTGGCTGTTCGGTTATCTCTTTCTATTTATTAGCATTCTTAAGCACTGTTGTATTGTATCCATATACCCTCAAAGCGTGGATGGGATCGGTTGTATTGAGTATTATTTCTTTTATGACGATTAAAAAAAAGAAAAAGGGAGGGGGAGCCCGGATGAGGAAATGGGAATGAAAGAAAAGGAAAGGAAAAGGGGATTATAAAATACCTTTAATAAAAATATCAAAATCATATCTTTTTTTCTTATGAAAGATGAAAGATGATGAGATGAAACTGCTCTCAGATTCAAATGGGTTCAAAGGTCTTCTTTCTGTTTAAAAAGTTGGATTGAAGATACCTAGGAAAGCATTGGTACTTCTGAATTTTCCGTCAAGTACCTTCCTTCCTTTGTTCAACAGCAATCTCTTTGACTAAATCTTTTTTATGTATTGCGATCAAATTCTCTGGCACCTCTGCCGCTGCATTACATCTGCCTGTTTATAATAATAGGTGTGAAAGCGCGGGCGAGTTGGGTCGCATCAAGAAAGGCAGGTTGAGCTAGAAGGCGTCTCTGCAGCTGAGCTGGTCAGTGATTTCCATAGTTTCAAAGTAAAATTAACTATCCCAAGAAAGGGAAGAAAGTCCTCTTGACACCATTCCTTCTCTTTGCTTGGTTGCCAAATCACTTTTCCTTCCCCCCAATCTGTATAAATGTAAGGTAGTAGTTATATTCCAACAATCGTATCTATATACAATACCCACCCCCAGAGAAATAAATGGGAAGGGGAAGAGAAAAGAGAAAACAACACCGTGTCGATAACACTGCACGCTTGCTTTAAACAACCTCGTCGCAATTGCATTTTCATTCCAAAAAGAAAAGGAGGGCAGGACCACAAAGAGAAGAAAAACAAGCAAACAAACCACCAAACCAATAAAGGTATAAACATCCCGGGATATATATAATCTAGCTTCTATTAACTCGATCCAAAACCAAAACCAAAAACTCCGTACATCATGCGTCCGCATTATTGGCACACGAGAAACTGCCGTTACTGCCCGAGTCTTCGTGGATGGCTCTGCCAGAGACGTACAGACCAAGACCGCAAACGACGGCACCAACGAGGACGCAGAAGATGTTCAGGGCGGTGAGAGCGATTTTTCGTTTGCTCTCGGTGTAGCGACCTTTGTTTAGGAAAAGCCAGAACATGCCGTTTACGCCGACTGTAAAGGGGTTGTTAGTTTCGCGGGTTTTTGCAATTTGGCAAGGGGATTTGAAGGGATTCAAGTGGTTGTTGAAAACTTACAGGTAAACCAAGATGCGAAGAGGGCGGTAATCAAACTGAGAAGGTTGTTGAAGACGGGGATAGCTTCTGCAATGATCCAGGCAATGACCCAGAGCGCAGTGGCGAGACCAACCCATGTTCCGATAGAGAGCCAGCTCCGTTGGGACATGCGGTCAGTTCCGCGGAACATCCGGACGTAAATGTATTTGCAAGCAACATGTCCGTTGATGACACCAGCAATGACAATCTAAGATTTTAACGTATGTTAATATGAATTCGAGGTTTATATCAACGAGTACGTGCAGAGGAAAACGTACAGTAGGGCATGCAATTCCATAGGCGATCTTGCTAAGGAGCGGTCCAGTTGAGCTCAGCGCAGGCGATGCCACATCCGGACCAACATAGCGATAGATGACGACAGCAGTGATCGTGTAGAAGGTGGTGTTGGTGCCCTGGAGCGTATATAGAGCCTTGGGATAATCCCTAAGGTCTGTGAGCTCAGACGCAAATCCGAAGAATGCGACGTGGCCACCTACACAATGAATTAGCATTGATGTATCTTAGGGAACCAGTATGAGGCTTACAATAAGCGAAAATGATATTGCACACAGCCAAGAAGGCGTGGTAGAGGTCTGTGTCGGTTGTTGCCTGAAGCGGCTTTCCCTTTCCTGGATGTTGAACGCCAGCAGCTACCATAGTGATCATGACCGCGCTGAAAATGCTGATGAATGCTGCAATCATATAAAGTTAGTTATTTTCCGGTAAATACTTGTGAGAATCTTACAGGCAATAGAAAGCCAAGAAACTTTCTTCAATGTCCGTGGCAGCGTTAGGATGAGCGAAACGATCATTCCCACAACTCCAAAGACAATGGTGCAAGTTCCATGTTCGGAGAGCACGTTCATCATGACAGTGAAGGTGAGGACGTGGCTTGCCATGATGAAAATAAGGAAGAGAAGCTGGCCGGCACCCAGCAATTCACGCCCGAACTTCCCCAGAAGAATCTCTCCGGCATCAGCCATGCTGTGAACGTGCGGGTATGCGGCTTTGAATTGACCAATAGTGTATCCAGTGTATGTTGCCAGAAGACCGACAAAGAGGAGAATGATGATCGCTCTAAAGTAGAGGAGACAATTAGGCCACGGATGACAGTTGTTTAAGATGAGAATATTACTCACGGGACTAGACCCAGAGTTGCAACCGCAGACGGAAGAGCAAGGATACCAAGAGACATAGTCTCCGCAATCATGACTGCAACAACTGTCAGTATTCAAATGAATTCCAGCAAATTGGTAATAATAGGATATTCCATACGTAGTCCACATTGCCTGCAAATTCAACTGTCAGTCATTGTTGACTCTTCGATATATACAGCACCACCATAAGGGACAAAAACTTACCACCACGTCAGCACCTTGTACTTCACATCAGCCGTCTCCTCGTTCCCAAAGGGATCGGATGTTTTATTCTCCTCATGCTTGTCGTATGGAGGAAGTGAATGTGCACTTTCGAGATCGGCCTTGTCTGTCTCTCCAACCTTGTTCGCAGCGTTATGTTGTTGCTGCTTCTCCTGCACCTCCTCCCCATTCAACGTCACAGCCATTGTCTGCTCTCTGAAAAATCCTCCGCGACGGAAAGGGCGTATAGGTAGGTATAGATAGGTAGTAGGACGACCCGGTCGTATAACAGTAGTGATAGCGAGCGACCAGGGTATCAAGAGATGGAAAAGGGGAGAGAGAGGGAGAGGGAGAGAGAGAGGGAGAGAGACAGACAGCAGTTGAGAAAGGGAGAAAGAGGGAGAATTCAGGTCCAGGAAGTCTTGGAGAAGCGAGGATGAGAACGGGTATTAGAAAAGGGTTTCGGCCGGGTGAACCTTCGTGTGAGTAGTTCCTGTATTCGGAGCGGAGGCAAAGCCAGCAAAAGGCATCCAAACAGAGGGCACGGATTCCAGGGAATTTGTGGGAACCATGGATTTTGCCTGCGAGTCTCCATTTTTTCTCCTCCCGGTTATCAGCATTTCAGCAATAATAATAATAAGCAGTTTTCGCGAAGAATTCGCTGGCCAGTGACGGTGAGTGAAGCTGGTGCGAGGCGGAGGACGGACCCGCCGAGGTAACCCCTTCCCCGCCGCCTGGTCGCCTCCCTGGCCGCACAGTTGCAAAAACTCTCTCCATATTCGTGTTCTTCTCCATGTTTTGCTGATCTGCGCTACATTGACTATTATGACGTACGTTACATAAGGTTAAAAGGCCACCTCGACAACGCGTTGAAACGAGATGAAAAAAGAAGCCTGATCACCGCAGAAATCGCAGCAGAGGTTGCATTGGGGCGGCCGATCAGGGTTCGGGCCAAGATGTAGCCGGACTAGCCGAGCCCAGCCAAGCAGGCTTAGCAGGTTAGCCGACAGACACGCGCCGGTGATCGGCGCTAGAGGCTGCTTTAAGCTTTGCCAAGCCCCCCGATTGGGATAAGCGGCATGACTTTTAGCCGAGATCGGACGGAATAAACGCCGCACTTGCCGTTGTGCGCGTCCAGAGCTCCTTCCACGCCTTCCATGCGCCTTCCATTATTGCTTCCATTGCTTCCATTGCTTCCATGGCTCCTTCCTAGGATGCCCGAGCACCAGCAGATAACTCGGGTGAGCCGCAGCTTCCTTGCCGATCTCGGCTCAGAGCTTGCGGTCTTCTATCAAGCCAGCCCGTGTCCAGATCAACAGCAGAGATAACAGCCCTTCTTTGTGTCAGCAGCAACAGATATCAATTGCTAATCTTTTTCTATATGCTCTTCACCGAACCATCAGCAGTCTTGATAAGCTTGGCAACTATCTTTGGCGGACTATTATAGCTCCTGGTTGATCTACGCCTCTTCCGCTATCTGCGTATCTATGCCGCCGTTATATCTAATCACTCCCCTAAAAAACATCATTGGCCGTAGATATATTGCATTGATAATTTGATATTGTCCAAAGATCAAAAGGGAATCGACATAACAAATGGAAATGACCTCAATCTGACCAACTTTTATTCTCAGATTATGATACCCTTTTGTAATAATGGTATGTCAAATCTTTATATATGCAAAATGAAGTAAGTACACAGTAACATTGCAGAGCTTCCACACGATCCCTTAGATACAACCCCATAGTCAACCAATCAGACGAATTCACTTCATGCAAACCGGGACCTCCATGTGGTACAATCTGGGGAGAGAAAAAGCTTGGTATCCTTGGTGCGCTGACATGTATACCACTCCAAAAGTCCGGGGTTAACCGACTGCTATCTCCAACTAATTAATTCACTAACCAATAATGTTGAACTATATAGCTAGGCTGCATAGCTGAGCGGTTTTTCCAACTTTTCTGTATCGGTTCTCCACGGAGTTCCATATTATTACTATTACTAAAGCTCGGGGGTCGGTTGTGGGGGTGGAGGCGTGGAGATGAGGGGGACGGGATAGGGGTATAAGGGGTCGTCATATGCGTCTTGAAACACAAGAAAGATGAGGGGAAGAGTGTGGCCAGAAAAGAAAATGTCCGGTCTTCCCGTTGAGGACGGACAGCTTCCGTTTATTGCGTATTGTCAGTATCATTATTGGTTGGTTATTCTGCTCCTCTCGTCCGGCTGATTGTTGGGGGGCTTCCTTGAGCAACCTAAGGTTTGAACCAATTCATGCTCCGAGAAACAATACATATCCGCTGGAAATCCGCACTCAGAAACGGCCTTAAGGATGCAGTTCAGTGGCCAGAGAGTCAGTTGATTCCTTGTTGTACGGAGGGGTTGTTCAAATGGTATTCATTGTTTCCAGAGAGCGCTTCAAAATACCGCGGAACTCTTAATGGCATGAGTTAAACCGAAGATTGATCAAAAGCGAAGACAAAACTTTCCAAGGTTGGCAACTACCTAGCAGCTATCATTGCTATCGTCATATGGCATGTCGAAGGCCGCCGGCTACAACTAAGAGAAAATAGGGAGAGATGCAACTAATTTTCGAAGTAGATTAAATAATTCCTAGCTTGTCACAGCCATTTAGGTAGTACCTAGGTAGTCGTCTGTTGCCGTTCAAAACCAAAATGAAAAAAGCCCGAGGTGACAGTTATAGGGCAATCCCTTTCGACGTTCGTGCTACATCATACCTATAACCCCTGGACTCCTCTTTCAGTCCCAGCCACCGTAGAATGCGGGGGAATGGGGGCGGATGAATGACCCTTGCTTTCATCTGGTCTCCGCTGGGCTTCCTGAGCTCGGGGTCATTGAGCCATGTAACATGTTCCCTATTGGGACCCGACGGGACATAGTGGGCATCTCTAACCAGAATGGTCTATACTATGTGAAGAAAAATATCGCTGATTAGTACAGATATCTAGATGCCTTGTAAATATTCGCCCTGAACGAAGTCTTTAAAGTGAGTTTCAAAAAAAAAATTGCTGCTTTTGTTTAGCTGCAACAACCAGGCCCGAGATGGTTGCTCAACCCACGTCTAGCAGGACTAGTCAGCTGCTGGGAGTCGACATTTGCTTAGGTTGGGATCATCCTCGGAAAATGAATTCATGCCTGGCGTGCTTGCGTTGAGACTCGATCCATCTACCACCCGGCTTTGAAATACTCCAATACAAACCCATGAAACTCGTTTCAACTAACATTCTTTCTCTCCTTTATCTCGCGTGAATAGCTCCAATCAAGCGTCTCGTCCGGACCGCACTATTAGTTCTCAGCATCATCCATGAAGACACTATCGTTAAGAGGTATGTATGTACATACATTCCGATCAATGTAACGGATTAGTGCTTATCGTAAATCAGTGTCTCTGGAGAAGCCACCATTCCGATGCACATAACTTTTTCTGGCCGGGTGGTAATAGACGGGCAGAAAAGCCGTCTTCTAAAGACAAAATAACTGGTGACGGAGCTCAAGCTGTTTCTGCTTTGCCTGATCATCTGGTAACATATCTGACCTCTTCCTGAGGCTTGTGTCTCCCTGATCCCCTATTGGCATCATAGGTTACAGAGTGAAGGAACAGCTCATGTTCAACCCTTGACAGTTCAGTAATAGGACGTTGTCTATATTCACGGATGGTTAATAGAGTTGGACTAAGGCTTTTCTAAGGGAGAACTTCGCATCTATCATTCTAGACGTCTGGATTTGACGAAGCCAAACCACTCAAAGCTCTCATCTTCGTGGTATCCATGGCACGCAAGTAGAGCAGAGTCTTCAAAGTGAAGCAGTTGAAGAGAAGAACTGTCCGAGCCGCGTTTCAAGGACGTCTGCAAATTTCATGACACCATAGCATCACACTATGAAGCACGAAGCCAGCCATGTTTTTTGGTCTTGGAACTTGAAATTGTACTCAAATATATTCAAACTACGCAGCACATCCAGTTACAACCCTCATGTGCTGTGCTGCACTATCCAAATACGAGTATCTTGGTTGTTGCGGTTCACCAACGATTGAAGCCTTGAGACGGCTCAATAAAAGTTCAACCCATCTGCCACGAATTATGACAGACAGACGCGGAATCCGAGCTAAGAGACTAATCTCATCTTGTTTGACACATTGCTCCCAGCTTCTTCATGGCATTTGGGATTCGGTAGGCCACAGACTGCCGAATGACACTTCATTGATGCTGGCCACAGCAAAGCAACGTTCTTTTGCATTCAAAGCGCACGCATACATCGTGCCTCTCATCAGGTCAAGCCCTGGAAACTTAGAAGCGAAATGCAGACAGGCATTTCAGATTCGCTTTGCTTGATAGAGAGTGGCTCGTGGCTCTATCTCAACTTTGCCCATGGCGACTAAGTTGCTATTATCAAAAGCAAAAGGATATATCTATCCGAATCTATTCCTCCGAATATGAAGTACCCCGCCCATCAGCTTGGCGCACCTCGCTACCTTCAAGTTGATGATGTTGGGTTCGCTCCCTCGATCGCATATTTTAGACTGTTAAATGGCAAAATTAGCGACTTCTATCAAAACACAGTATATCAATTACAGTATGGCTTATGCTCAACCGATGCACAACTTATGCTGGACATGCCTGCACGGTATAATGTGGTACGGCACTGGTACCCCGTTGCCGAACTGCCCCGCCGAGTCGGCATCAATGCGATCATCCAGAGGACCAGAACTCTTTGCTTACAAATTAATTTCCGGCGGGGGTTTAAAAAAAAAAAAAAAAACCTCTTTGGATACCTAGGTAGGGCTCTTGACCTGACAGTTCTATTCAATCAACAAACACCAATGGGGTCCCACGGAATTGGGTAGAATCTTGTTCTTCGGACTTCCTGTACGGCGGGCCCGTGGCGGGGAGGGGGTTAACCGGGCGGGTGACATCATGAACATATCGGGGAGGGGGATGGGCTACTTAAGAAGCCAAAAGTCAATAGCCATCCACCTAAAATAGAATAATAAATACTGTGGAAGAGCAACGACCGGCACATTACTTCTTCTATCTATTGATCATCCATTCTGTCAAAACAAGGTTTGATTCTGCTGCTCAAGCAAATATGAAGGAGGTCATTAACCTTGCCGGCCCGGCCGTGAAAATCGTCGACAGTCCCATCCCACCGTTCAATGATGATCAGGTCCTCATCAAGGTGGTCGTCTCCGGCTCGAACCCGAAGGACTGGAAGGTACCGGAATGGGCACACACGATGGAAGAAGATAATGGATCCGGATTGATTCAGAGAGCGAAGGAAGGTGTGAATCAGGGAGATGATATCGCTGGGATTGTTGAGAAGGTCGGCAAGAATGTGGTGGAATTCAAGGTAAGGATAGAATGGAGCATGCAGGGTTCCCATGCACCATAGCTTGTGTGTGTTGAACAAGTCAAGCTAACCCAGCTGCTGTAACTTTAGCCAGGGGATCGGGTCGCAGCTTTTCATGAAATGTGCTCGCCGGGTGGCTCTTATGCCGAATACGCAGTTGCTTGGAGCGACACTACATTCCATCTGCCCAAACACACATCGTTTGAAGGTGAGACAGGCACTTAAACAATTCTGATTGGGAGGGCGTATAATCGACTAAGCTCTTTTTCACGTATTCACAGAGGCCGCAACAATTCCCCTCGCCGCATTAACCGCCGCCGTATCTCTCCACGCGAACCATCGCCTCCCGACCCCCTGGACGCCCGCGCGCGAGCCGATTCC
Organism: Helicocarpus griseus UAMH5409; assembly: GCA_002573585.1. NCBI lineage: Eukaryota > Fungi > Ascomycota > Eurotiomycetes > Onygenales > Ajellomycetaceae > Helicocarpus > Helicocarpus griseus. The sequence goes on from PDNB01000022.1 coordinate 24,156, forward strand.
ATTTGTCATTTACGGCGCGAGCACAGCTGTTGGCTCCTTTGCTATAAAGCTCGCATGCAATAGCAACATCCACCCCATTATCGCAATTGCAGGAAAGGGAGCGCACTATGTGGAAAAGCTTATTGATCGCAGCAAAGGTGACACGATAGTCGACTACCGCGGTGGAGCGGAGGCAACAATCAAGGGGATAACCAGCGGTGTCCAGCAAGCAGGTCACAGTGCGGCCCGGCATGCATTGGATTGCGTTGTTACTGAGCATAGTGTGGATGTGCTGAAGAAGTCACTTGCGAGTGATGGGCACTATGATTGCGTCTTGCCTAATAATGAGCTTGACACATCGCCCCTCAAAAAGACGGTAACCAATGTTGGTTCAACGCACGGAATGCCTGGATATGAGTCGAACAAAGGTTTGGGATTCGTGATTTCGAGATACTTCGCTAGGGCGTTACAGTTGAACGAATTCTCCGGCCACCCTTATGAAGTCCGCCCAGGTGGGCTGGAAGGAGTAGAGCAGGCAATGAAGGATTTGAAGGATGGGAAAGCAAGTGCTGTCAAGTATATTTTCCGTATTGCTGACACGCCTGGGATTGCCTAAGGCGTTCAATGAAATTTCGAACCTGGAAATTTTTCCGGGTATCGCAGTTGAGTTTGCACCAGGATTTTTTTGGTACGGCAGCTTATTAAGTGATCACTCGTAACCAATTGCCGGTGTCCGAAGCCATAGAGATATAATCGCTTGAGATCTCGGAAGCAGAAAAGAAGAATGAAATAGCCCATTCAAGACCTGAAATGCCGCCATTTTCTACAGACGGGATTAATTCTTCTCGACCTGTATCTTGTGACATATGCCACCAAGTATTCCAAAGCCCTGTCCAAGGACAATGAATGGATGCAATAAATTAGTGTCTCTGTTTATATTAAGCTTTGGGAAAGTTTGCCAGTGCCAAAAACGCCATGGTCTCTGGGGGAGGGGTCCGTTCGTTGCTATTTCTGAAAGTTCGCTCCCCTGTCAACAAAGTCCGTTCCCTGTCATATATTTGATGATCCGTCTTGCTCTAAAGGTCGATTGGTGGGATCCAGATATCATATATATTTGTAGCACAAATGCGCCAGAAAGCAGTACCTGTCAAGGCGAATGATGGCAAATTTTGAAGAGAGGTAGAGGAGCGTCACAGATTTTTGCGACATGCTGGCGCTCTCGAATCCGTGATACAATTGATACTATCCGGGGGCAAGAGAGTATTTTTTGGCGAGCCTATGAATTGTTAGCTTGTCGCCCAGCCGGCGCCGTTATCCTTCGATCTTAGAATAAAAATAGAAGGGCGGCCAATGAAACACTCCTTCTCATTAGACCAGCGGACAAGGTAAAACAGTGCCGTCCGTAATTTGACCTTTCTCGACCGTCTTTTCGCCATTGAATCATTAGCCGCCCAAGAGACACGAAACCTTCATAGTTTTTTCTGGGAATAAGCAGGTCGCCAGGGGTCAGGCACGCTGCAGTGCAGCACTCCCGCAGATGCGTTCTAACTTCTTCTCAGGTACGATCTCCCGTTGGCGCCGGTTGGCCATGTGTGTTTCGCATTTAATGTTTCGATATCTGGAGCCGTCGATCCCTCTGGACCAGCCATTCTGGGTCTTGGGCCGCAGCACTAAACAGCAGATGCAGCACTAAATGTTGGGCCCGTCCTCGACTCCCTAGTCTCCTCGACTCCTCTAGTGCCGTTGACGCGTAGGGCTCCAGTATTATTCGCAGACCCAGACCCCTTCCTTGATATCTTGAATAATCTTTGGACATTGTTGTTGTTCGCTGGTCGCGGGGCGGTTGCACTTTGTCAATTGCTCTGGCGGTGTCTTCTGTGGTTAGCCCTACCAATGGGATGGTTTTGTTTCCTCTCTTTTATTTTTTAATTTTTTCTTCTGAAGCGCTTTGTTTGAGCAAAAGGGTAACCTTTTAGTTGGTTGAACAAGAAAAGAGCTCTGGCGCTGAACCTTAATTGTATTCTGCAAGCCGTCCGTCTGTCTCTGTTCTCCACGACTCCAGGAGACGCAGTCGAGAAATAAACTGGAGCCCAGCCAGAGCTTAGCAGAGGACAGACGGTGGACAGACTCCAGAGGCGTGGACAAAGTTGACAATCAATGGAGCACAATGACGGTGCGACTCCAGGCTGAAACACAGAGGCCAAAGTTCCTGGCAGGAGTAATAATAATAATAATAAAATAGTATTAAATGATATATGCTGGGATGAGTCCCTTGTTGCTGACACCAACTCTCGATAAATAATAATAATAATAACAGCAATAATATACCAGCCCCTCCTCTATCCTCATACTGTATACACAAGTGTATATTGCCAGCAGTGAAGATTGGATGTTGATGAATCCCGCCATCACCTGACATAATCTCTCCATCCTGCTTACTCCCAGCAAGGTTGAGCATCATCATCATCCTCCTCCTCATTCTCCCTCCTCTTCTCCCTCTTCTTCTTCTCTACATACTACTGAACTCTCTCTTGTCTCATATCCCTGGGCCAGCCGGATAACTTGCTTTGTTGTCCCCTCCGCCCCTACCCGCCTCTCTTTTGCCCTTTCATTCTCTCGCTTTTTATTCATTCGTTGTATCATTTATTTAACATAACCTCCTCCTCTCTCGCCCTGCGCTTTTTCCCGCCTCATGTCGATGTAACCGCAAATCCTTTGAAACGTCAGCCGTCAATCAATCCCTGGAACCTCGCTGGTTCAATTTAGCCTTTCGGGCGGTCCCTTTCTCACCAACCTTCTACGCCCTATCTGCTACCTTTCTTATTACTTACATACAACCCAGAAGTTGGAAGAGAGGTTACTGCACCACATATCCGTCCAGCACTCACGAATATCCCTACAAGATGAACGTCAACAAGAAACTAGATCGCTTCAAGCAGTGGGCGGGGGAGCGCATGGGATCAGAGGCGAAGACAAATGTCTCGGATAACTTCAAGGCGCTGGAGATGGAGATGAACTTGAGACATGAAGGTGAGAACTGGCGAAACGCCTGCAGGCGAAAACCCAGTGCTGTGCCGTGCTTTGCTAACTGCTCTAATCTTAACTGTAGGTATGGAGCGACTCCAGAAATCGATGACCTCCTACATCAAAGCCCTGTCCAAGCGCAACGAAGGAGACGATAAAGAAAAGAACCTGGCTGTCGGACATTTGGGTACGACTATGGTGAACCATGGTGACGATTTCGAAAACACCTCGGAGTTTGGACAGTGTCTCAACAATTTTGGGCGAACAAACGAACGTATCGCGAGGATCCAGGAGAATTACATCTCGAATGCGACTAGCAGCTGGCTGGAGTCGTTGGATCGGTCACTTGTCCAAATGAAGGAGTATCAGGTATGGGAGTTCTTACACCCACCAAATTGCGCGCGCACTTTTCCGGGAAGCTTTCTGACAATATAAACAATAGAATGCGAGAAAGAAGTTGGAAAACCGTCGGATCGCATACGATGCTTCTCTCGCCAAGATGCAAAAGGCGAAACGGGAAGACTTCAGAGTGGAAGAAGAACTTCGAAACCAAAAGGCAAAATACGAGGAGTCCACCGAGGATGTCTATAGGCGCATGGAAGACATCAAAGAAGCTGAGGCAGACAGTATTGCCGATCTAGGAGCATTTTTGGACGCTGAGCTTCAATACTACGATCAATGTCGGGAGGTGCTTTTGCAACTCAAGAGCAACTGGCCCGCAGGGTGAGTTTTGAACGAGAAGTGTATTTACGGTATGAAACATCAAACTGATCCTATATGCGCAGTCAAACGCAGTCCCAAGGCTCATCCCGACGGCCCATGCGCAATCGGTCAAACACGGCCCATTCATATAATGACCGGTACGACCCTGTGTACGAAGAGCCTCCCGTACCATCCCCAGAGCAACGTCCAACCATCAGATCCAACCGCGCTCCATCCTCGTATCAAAATGGATCTCCAGCCCGGGGTTATTCCCCGGATTCTTACCACCAACGGCCGCCCATTAGTCGCACCCCAACCTTCGAAGGACCTAACCAGATGCGACGTGATGATTCGCCAAGTGTTACGCAGCGTATTAGCCGCATAGCAAGTGACAGTGCTTCGGTACGCAACGGTCAACTGCAAGTTCGAACCGCTAGCAGACCTTACGATCAATATCCCGAGTCACCGGAAGACATGTACGGCAAGGGACATAGTCCAGATAAATATTTTGCTGGAGGCCGTTCCGTGTCGCCGGTCCCATCAAATGGCAGTGTCATGTCCCGCGCTGCAAGTATGAACTGTCTGCAACAGGGGGGAAGCTCTATCAGTAAAAAGGGCCCACCTCCGCCTCCACCGTCGCGAGCTAAGAAGCCACCTCCACCCCCGCCTCCAGGAAAGAGAAACTTCGTCAGCGCTGCTAATGTGTGATTAATCTGGCATGTATTATTTGTATCTCATAAAGCAGCATGGCGACAAGCTTATATCTTCAGAAAAAAGGATTCTAAAAAGGAAGTTGGTTTACATCGATGCGGAAGGCCTTTAGCCCACGTGATCCTGCAAGGGCTTTGCCTATAATAATCTGTTACTGTCTTTTCCTTCACTGTGTCTTTAATAATGTCCATTAGCGTCGAACGCCTCCCCTTTTGCATATTGGTATTGGAATTGGTTTGCCGAATTCTGTCCATGCGGGTTTCTTTTTTTTCTTCTTTTTTTGTTTTTTGCTCCCCGTTTCCTTTTTTGGTGCATCAGTCATGACCTCACTGGGCCTATATCGGCCCTCTTTCATTTCATTTTTGTTTACTGTAATCGGTAGCATCGCCTTGAGTTTATTTCGTTTTGGTAAACCCCTTGCTATCCTTTTGAGAATGACAGGTTCTGTTTCCTTTTCTTTCTTCTATTTCTGTTGTTTAAACTGGTTAGGTACTGCTCTTTTCTTGATGAACTCATAGTGGCGTGTTGTAATAATACTATTTTTTTATTTTATTTTTTATTTTGCGGATGATGGAGAAAAAAGGAAAAGCAAAAGGAGGGAGCGTGTGTGTGTGACTCTGTGTGTCGGTGTTGGTTTGCCATTTGCATCGATTGCCATTCTAGTCCGTCAACCCAACCAACGTACGCGGGGTACAGTAAACCCTCGATCTCACGACTACTGTTTATTAACGGTTGAATAATGGATGCTATGTATTATCTGGTCTAGGAAGTTTCCCGTCAATATTCTCCTTTCAGCTCTTCAATTCATCTCTCTTCTTTTTCCTCCCCAAAATTAAGACTCATATTCTGGAGATAATAGTTTGTACCGTTTATCATAACACTAGGTGGAAAAATTGCCATAGTTTACCCTCATATCATCAATTCATTTCAAGCTTAAGTCAGGCATCAAATTTTCTCAGACAACAGTAACATAACAGCCATGCACAATCACAAAAATAATATTTCTTTTTTCTGCAATGAGTAGCAGTTCCTATACGAAAACAGTATTACAGTTGCGACGAACCCCTGCCAACAAAGAGCAAACCTAGCGAAATGCTGAGTTCACCCGGAGAAAAAAAAAAGAGGTAAAACCAAAAGCGAGAATACAGAAGAACAGTTACAATAGAACAGAAAGCGCTCCAACCCTGACAAATACTGGCAAAGTACCCAACCATCCTCATTATCCTAAAACGCCCATTGTAATCTCTCAACCGCATCAGACCCTTCCACTTAAAGCTGAGCCTAGGAGCACGGTCTCGCCATCATCCTCATCTTCTTCTTCCTCCTCCTCAACCGGATCCGCCCGCTCAACAGTCGGCGCGAGATAGGATGCCTCATCAGCTACCCTCCTTTCTAGCCTTGAGAAGGGGACTGACAGACCTAGGAGGACGATCATCAGGTCTTTCCTCATGCGGATCCGAGGGCAACGGAGATTCTGCCTGATAATAGCGGCCGGCATCGCTTTTTCTCCATACCAAATTTGCCGGCTCAGAAGTCTCGGCTGCGAAAAGGCCGAGTTTGTCTTGGTTAAGATTGGCCAAGGGGGGAGTGTGCTGTCGCATACGCCTAATGTTATATTTTTCCTCTCTTGAAATCTCTAGAACCATCATCCAGGTAAGCATTCTCTTTAAATAATCAATACATAGCGCTTGAGCAGCAGGATCATTAACGTAGACGTCTTCGCCTAGGTTACTCAGACCCCTGGGTGATTGGGTGTTCCGCTCGGTATCTAGCACTTGGAGAATCGCTTCTCTAGCTCCCGTAGCGTTGAAAATCTGGTAGAGAGCGATATGTAAGCGGATGTTGAATTGGGTGCATTATTCGCGTAGATGCCGTCGCCCTGGCAAAACTGTATCTTAGCGTGCTGGTCTTTGGCTTGGAGATCGGGGACATCAGAGACAAAGCTTTTGTCTATGAAATATTCGTATCCGCCATATTCAGGCGATGTCGTTCTTTTCTTCGCTTTGATTGACCAACAGAACTCTTTGAAGCTGCGAATAATGGACGATGAAACCAAAACAACATTTTCGCAACTATTGATGTTGCTTTCTCTGCACAACATACTGGGAACTATCTCGCCACCTGTAAATATTTGGACCAATTGTTGCGTTATCGGAAAATATATAATACCGGAAGGAACAATGGTCATAAGAGCCAGCATTCTATGTGGTTCGCAAAATCCCGTTATAGGACATTGTGCCGAGCCTCGTTCAACTACCTTCATTCCAGGAGTTATGCTCAAGAACCCACAAAATAATTATGGCTGTAAGGAAACAACTTACACCCACTGATACTTTTTTTTCCCTGTCACTGCTCGTGAAATATTTACATGTGTCTGAACCGTGAATCACTAGATGCATCCTCATAGTCAGCGTACTCAGTCGCAAATAAGGGGTCTCAAACCCAGCGGGAAGCACTGAACCAACTTGGAAATAGAAAATTCAAGCACCAAAACTTTTGCCCACGTAGCAATCGCATCCTTGACACTTTTTCTTGTACGGATGGCCCAGACAACCGTGTTAATTGAGCCCTTGTTGATATCAAGCTGTGCACGGTAGAGCGCCGACATAAGGTCTTTCGCGATGGATCTAGAACACAACTCCTATTCTAGAAAGGCGTAGACAAATTTGACTGTATCAATCTGCACATCGATGGCGGTGCTTATACGGAAAGCTGGGATAATCCCGTCCCATGGGAGCAGCTTGTGGAAAACATCCTTGAGTCGCTTCGCGTCAGTTTGGTAAGAATCTTCTGCTTCTGTGCTGTACCCCATACTGGCGAGTAGCTCTCTGTACGGAGTGATGGTTAGGAAGACAGTGACATGTTGCGTTGAGGCGGGATGGGATTGATTGCGGTTAAAAAAAGAAGACCACGGGAGCGTTCCCCGTCAAGACATAGCTATGTATAGATTCATAACGAGTGTATATGTTCGATATCAAGTATAAATGAGTGTGATAATTAGTTGGAACGTATGCAGAGCTTCAGATCGTGCTGCATACGCTGGGCTATTTATTCATAAGGATGGTTGGGTGATATTGAGTTAGTTCTCTTGGAATGGGAAGCAGCAACGACCCATTTCTGCCACGGCCAAAGGAAACAACATAGTGGAGATGCAGAGGAAACAGCAAAGGCCGTTTCTCTCAACTGAGGTTTAAGAGTTGTATATGATAGAGTCAATTGACTGTCTGCTTCCAAGTCTGATAGTCTGTGGTTGATATGGCAGCTGAGTCAGCACTCGGCTAGCTAGCCCAAACAGGCAGGCGCCCGTGCCAAGCTCGCGCTGAGTCAGCCGTGCTCACGTGCGTGCTGAATCTTCTTTGAACGTCTCGTCTTGAGCCTCCTGTGTCTTTGCTCCGTCCAGGCCACAGCCAAGTTCTCTGACCACCGCCCGATTGTCGCGACGACCATCCCGACCATCCCCATTTCCATCAGCCCTCATCCGCAACGCGCCCGCCCAACGCGCCGCCGTCCATTCACTGCGCTCGGGCACCCTGGGAGCCTCCCCACGCTCCCTTTTAACACCCTTTTGCCTCTGCCCTCTATTTTGCCTCTTATCCCGCCCGGCCCTGTCTCCATCTCTTCCCTTCCCATCCCAACTCCATCCGCCAAGCGTCGCATAACTCTCCCTTTTGTCCCGCTCCGCCCCCCTATCCCTTCCTCCTTCCTCTACCGACCCGCCTCCGGGCTCGTGTCTTTCGCTACAGCTTCGCGACTCTCGATCTCCCTCTTCCAGCCTTTACCCTCCAAGCAAACGCACCCAGGAACGCCTAGGAAAAAGGCTGCGTGCTGTTCATGTCCTCCATAAACACCCTTTAGCACCATGACTTCTATTCAAGGTGTCCCTAACATGGCCACCGCAAACCTTAGCCTGCCTCCTAACCTAACACAGCAACATGTGCAGGAGGTCTATCAGGTTCGTCGCCTTTGTTGTCCCCATGCGCCCCTCCCCTCTCATACATCCACCAAGTATCACTTGGCCATGTTATACCATGTCCCTTTGCGCCTAGACTAACACTCTCCAAGAAATTTCGCCAGATGCAAGAGCAAGGCGTGCGCCATGACGATCCAGAATACATCAAAGCCCATAGTCTCCTGTCTGCCGTCCAAAGGCAACAGGCTTTTCAGAAGCAACGCCAATTTGCGCAACAACAGCAGCAGCTACAGAATCAAAGACTACAACAACAGCAGCAGCAACATCAGTCGCAGCAACCCAATGGCATTTCAAACGATAACATGTCCAATGGTGTTGATGGTAAATTGCCTCGCTAGTCCATCGCCCTCTCACTTCATATTGGGATGTTTCTTGCTGACTAGTCTCGTCTTTTTCTTGATCAGGCCGAAATGGCTCAATGAGCGCGATGTCGAGTGGTGCTAATCAGGATCCCACGGCTGCGGTCGCCCCGGGTCAACAAACAAATTCGGTAACCCAGCAACAAGGCAACGCTGTCCCCGCGAAGGCCTTATCTTCATCAGGAGGCACGTTCTCACCAGAACAGCTCACCACGTTGAGAAATCAAATTCTTGCGTTCAAAATGCTCTCCAAGAATCTTGCCATACCGCCACGCGTCCAACAGCAGCTATTTGCCAAGAAGTTGCAGTCTCCTACTGTTGATGGTGTGCCAGACAACATCGATAACGTTGCACAAAACAGGGGAAGCCGGTCCCTTGAGCCTGACGAAAATGTAAACAAATCGAAAACGATGTACGAAACGTTTGAGTCTCCATACAATGCCCTCGCCGAGACTATCAATTATGCGGATCATTCTTTCCGAAGGCATAGGCGGAGAATTCCCAGCCTTATGCCAATGGGCATTGATATTGAGAAATTACGGGAGGACCAGGAAACTGCTTTGTACAATTTGGTGACCGCCCGGAAAGCTGAGCTTGCGAAACTGCCTGCAAACTTAGGAGTATGGAACACAGACGAGAGCGATACCCCGACTGGAGATGACTCTCTCAAGCTGAAGGCTTTGATTGAGTACAAGATGTTGAATTTATTACCGAAGCAGAGACTATTCCGCAAGCAGATTCAAACCGAAATGTTCCACTTTGATAACCTTGCCATGTCAGCGAACCGGGCCGGCCATCGTCGCATGAAGAAGCAATCTCTTCGCGAGGCGAGAGTCACCGAGAAACTTGAGAAGCAGCAACGAGATGCGCGAGAACAGAGGGAGAGGAAGAAGCAGGTTGACCAATTGCAAGCCATTCTCAACCATGGTCGTGATCTTCAACTTGCCGCGAGCCAGCAACGCGCAAGGATGCAGAAATTGGGACGCCTGATGCTGAAACATCACCAGGATATGGAACGTGATGAGCAGAAGCGCGTTGAACGGACTGCCAAGCAGCGTCTCCAGGCTTTGAAGGCAAACGATGAAGAGACATATATGAAGCTGCTTGGTCAAGCCAAGGATTCGCGTATTTCTCACCTGCTCAAGCAAACTGATGGCTTCCTTCGGCAACTTGCTGCTTCCGTCAAGGAACAACAGAAGAGCACCGCTGAAAGATACGGCGAGGAGGATCGGTTTGATGACGAGGAGTCTGACATTGAAGATGAGGATGATGACGTGGAAGAGAGTGGGAGAAAGGTTGACTACTATGCTGTCGCTCATCGTATCAAAGAAGAGATTTTGGTGCAGCCTAATATCCTTGTTGGCGGTACACTCAAGGAATACCAGATTAAGGGTCTCCAGTGGATGATTTCACTCTATAACAACAATCTCAATGGTATTTTGGCAGACGAGATGGGTCTCGGAAAGACTATCCAAACAATAAGTTTGATTACTTATTTGATCGAGAAAAAGAAGCAGAACGGCCCGTTTTTGGTTATTGTTCCACTCAGTACGCTTACCAATTGGAATCTTGAGTTCGAAAAGTGGGCGCCAGCGGTGAGCCGGATTGTGTACAAGGGCCCGCCAAATACACGAAAGCAGCAGCAGCAGGCGATTCGTTGGGGTAATTTTCAGGTCCTTTTGACGACTTATGAGTATATCATCAAGGATCGCCCAGTCCTAAGCAAGGTTAAATGGATCCATATGATTGTTGATGAGGGTCACCGCATGAAAAATGCTGGCTCGAAATTGAGCAGTACCCTGACGCAATACTACACCACCCGTTATCGCCTAATTTTGACCGGTACTCCCTTGCAGAACAACCTTCCCGAACTTTGGAACCTTCTTAATTTCGTTCTCCCAAATATCTTCAAGTCTGTCAAGTCTTTTGACGAATGGTTTAATACGCCTTTCGCCAATACCGGCGGACAGGACCGCATGGATCTTACCGAAGAAGAACAGTTACTCGTTATTCGACGCCTCCACAAGGTTCTTCGTCCGTTCCTGTTGAGACGTCTGAAGAAGGATGTCGAGAAGGATCTTCCGGAGAAACAGGAGCGGGTTATCAAATGTCGATTCTCCGCATTGCAGGCCAAGCTGTACAGACAGCTTGTCACTCATAACAAAATGGTGGTTAGCGATGGTAAAGGTGGCAAGACCGGTATGCGCGGTCTGAGCAACATGCTCATGCAGCTCCGAAAACTTTGCAACCATCCATTTGTTTTTGAATCGGTCGAGGATGAAATGAACCCAGGAAGAGGTACAAATGACTTGATTTGGCGAACTGCTGGTAAATTCGAATTGTTGGATAGGATCTTGCCCAAGTTCAAGGCGTCTGGGCATCGCGTGTTGATGTTCTTCCAAATGACGCAGATTATGAACATTATGGAAGATTTCCTTCGACTTCGTGGCATGAAATATCTACGTCTAGATGGTTCGACCAAGTCAGACGACCGATCAGACTTACTCAAGGAGTTCAATGCCCCTGATTCGGAATACTTCTGTTTCCTCCTTTCCACTCGCGCTGGTGGTCTGGGTCTGAATCTCCAGACTGCTGATACAGTTATCATTTACGACTCCGATTGGAATCCTCACCAGGATTTACAGGCCCAGGATCGTGCCCATCGTATTGGTCAAAAGAACGAGGTCAGAATTCTACGGCTTATTACTTCCAATTCAGTTGAGGAAAGAATTCTCGAACGGGCCCAGTTCAAGTTGGATATGGACGGGAAAGTCATCCAGGCAGGAAAGTTCGACAATAAATCCACGAACGAGGAACGTGATGCTTTGTTACGTACTCTTTTGGAGACTGCCGAGAGTGCCGATCAGATTCTTGATCAGGACGAAATGGATGATGACGACCTTAATGACATAATGGCCCGGTCCGAGGGGGAAGCAGCGCTTTTCCAGAGAATTGATGAGGAACGCGCCAGAACTGATCAATACGGTCCCGGACATAAACACCCCCGCCTGATGGCTGATGAAGAGTTACCTGATATTTATCTTGCAGAAGACAACCCAGTTGCAGAAGAGGTAGAGGAAATAGCAGGTCGTGGAGCACGTGAAAGGAAGGTCATGAAATATGACGATGGGCTTACTGAAGAACAATGGCTCATGGCTGTGGATGCGGAAGATGATACCATAGAAGATGCGATTGCAAGAAACGAAGCAAAGATGGATAGACGACGACAAAACAAAGAGAAGCGAATGAAGAGGGCCCAGGGTGGTGATTCGTCTCCAGAACCGTCTAGGGAGAATTCTGAAACTCCTCAACAGCCAAAGAAGGGCCGTCGCAAGGGTCCTGTGCCTAAGCGAAAGGCAGAGGAAACTATTGATGAGACTCCGGTCAAACGAAAGAAGGGCCGAATGAGCAAAGCCGCCTTGGCTGAGAAAGATGTTTTGGCTCCTGCGGACCGAGCCAGTCTGCAGAAGATTATCAATAGAGTCTACCAAAGCCTAATGGATCTCGAGCAAGAGCTTCCCGCCGATTCCTCAGACAGTGAAGATGGGCCTGTAACTCGTTCCATTATCGAACCTTTCATGAAACCACCTCCAAAGAGCCATTACCCGGATTACTATATGATCATCCAAAACCCGATCGCCATGGACATGATCAAGAAGAAGATCAATCGGGAAGAGTACCTAAACTTAAAAGGTTTCCGGGACGACATTCGCCTATTATGCAACAATGCGCGCACGTACAACGAAGATGGCAGCGTCCTCTTCCAGGATGCTAATGATATTGAGGTAAGCCTGGGCTTTCACTCCTGCCGTTTTGTTTTCATGTATTAACCTACCTTTTCTTGATAGGCTCTCTGCGTTTCGGAACTCAAGAAAGCAACCGAGGAACATCCCGAATGGGCTGATTTTGATGAACCCGGATCGTCTACTGCGGTATCAAGCGCTGGCACTCCGCTAGCCTCAGCGTCTGGGCATCAAAAGCTAAAGTTGACTTTTGGTGGTGGTTCGAAGGATAATAATAGTAATGCTCCTCTAACAAACGGGACGAACAGTGGGGCTGTAAGTGATAACAATGATTAGAAAAAAGGGGGTTTAATCGGAACAGCATGTTTTCTCTTGTCTTTTTTCTCCTTTCTAATATTACTGTTGTTTAAACCTTTTTTTTTGACTCGCTCTTTTGCGCTCGGGTGGAAAATCGTGTGGGATTATTTGACTTTTCAGCTTGTTTGTTTACTTATTAGAGCTTCGATCTTTGCTACTATTACCTTTTTATTATCATGTCCTTTTTATGAAGTCTTTTTTTTTCCCTTTCCGTTTTGCTATAACATCAGATGCGTTTTTCGCTTTCCATTCTGCTTCGTCTTTCATCTCCATCAGATCCTGCATGTCGGGGATACAACAATACATAGTCAGAACATTTGGCAATCTTCCTCTTTTTTTGCTTGCTTAACTTGCTTTCCTGCTTTATCTACATCTTGCATGACATGCAGGAAGAGACATTCCTGATACGAGATCAAAATCCGAATTAATCTTACTATATTATCATGAGAGATTTTCGCGATGTATTTTAGTCCTTCTGTTTAATCTCATTTCATAAACAAGCTCATGTTTCTCCCCTAGCTCTCTAGCTTAACGGCCAGCAAAATAATTCAGACACGCATACCATATCCTTATTTCCAACCCAGCCCCTTCAAATACGCAGCAAAAGTTCCTCATTTCACTCCATGTGGACTCTTCTGATTCATACCTCTTCTTTCCTTTGTGAGCTGCTACTCTTGTCAGTGGACGAATTGTCTCTCTCCTTCTATCAACTTTCCTGCTTCATTGTGCCTTTTTGTATCCAAAGAGATGTATCTGTAAACATGAGCAAAACAGGATGGCAGCTTTTATAGAAAACTGAATTAGCCTGACAATTTGCCTATCTTCACCTCTTTTCATATTGTTATTCTGTATGTTTATCGAGAATTGCTTACATACTTAGCATATACTGGATTCCCAAGGTATGTCAAGAATAGCATATAGAAAAGTTGTGCCCAAGACATTAAATCGACTTGCGTATGAGGGAATGAGGCAGTAATGCTCCAAGGGCAGAACAGAAAAGAGCTAATAAATAATAAATGTCGAGTAGTCTTTGGATGAGAATTAAGTTGACCATATATGGCATATTTTCGTCAATCTCTATCCCATCATGCTGCCTGTCTGTCTGTTTTCTATGCCCTTGATTCTGAGAACAGAGAGGCGGGGAAGGAATGACAATAGGTTCAAATAAACACACGCAGATTATTATTCATCTATCTATATATGCCCCAACCGCCGGGTAGCACATGCAAAATTGGAGAAGAAACCGAACCCGCCCACAAACAATCTCCTGGCTCAGGTATAATTTGAATATGGGTTGGAGAGAAAAGGTGGGAAGCATAACACCCCAAAAAGATAAAAAGAAACAGACGTGAAATGATGGAACGAGAGCCTAAAAAAAAGGAACTATGATAACAGTATAATAACACGTATTGGAATGCATATTACTGAAAGGGAAAAGAAACGAAAGACACTCGTTTATACAAGATCTCTCCTCACAAACTCCTCATGCAGTGTCTTGCCCAACGACGCCGGGCTACGCTCAACAATCACACCGGCCGCCTCGAGTGCAGAGATCTTGGAGTCGGCTCCGCCCTTGCCGCCGCTAACGATGGCACCGGCGTGACCCATACGGCGTCCTGGTGGTGCGCTGATGCCAGCAATGAAGCCGACAGCGGGCTTGTTGGCCTTGTTCTCGCTGCGGAGGAAGTCTGCGGCATCTTCCTCGGCGCTGCCGCCGATCTCGCCGATCATGATGATACCGTCAGTCTCTGGGTCGTTAAGGAAAACCTTGAGGCAGTCGATGAAGCTGGTGCCGGAGAAGGGGTCACCGCCAATTCCGACGACGAGGGACTGGCCGAGACCAGCTTGAGTGGTTTGGTTGACGGCTTCGTATGTTAGGGTGCCGGAGCGGGAGACGATGCCGATGCGGCCGCGCTTGTGGATGAAGCCGGGCATGATGCCGATTTTGCATTGGCCCTGTTAATATTTGTTATAAATATACTAGGTTTATGTGATGGTTGAGTGATGCAAAGGGGAAGAGGGGGAGGGCACATACAGGGGCGATGATTCCGGGGCAGTTGGGGCCGACCATTCTGGTCTTGCTTTGCGTTTTCAGGATATCGGTGATGCGGACCATATCTATCAGTAGTTAGTAAATATCCATACTCGTCAATTAGTAAACCGAGACACATACCGTGTTGTGGGATACCTTCCGTGATACTAAATATAGCTTATCAGTTCCTGATAGAATTCTCTGGCGTAATATTATATACGAACCAGACGACGAGAGGGACCTCTGCCTCAATTGCTTCCTCGATACTTTTGGCTGCGACAGGTGGACTAGATAATAAGTCAGTTAAATGACCTTTTCAATCGGTTCATGCAAACTTTTTGCCGATTAAGGGTTACGTACGGCACGAAGATGGCGGAGGCATCTGCGCCGGTCTCCTTGACAGCATCTCTCACGTTGGCGAAGACAGGCTTCCCAAGATGCGTCTCGCCGGCCTTCTTGGGGTTTGTTCCACCGACGACATTGGTTCCTGGGGTATGTCAGAGGGGATCTTTTGTTTATTTACGATGAGTTGTCCCGAGTTGCGTACCGTACTCAATGGCCTGCTGGGCGTGGAAACTATTCAACTCACAACATCAGTATCGGCTGCACAGCTGAAAAAAGAATACAATTTCACTCACGTTCCCTGCTTTCCGGTGAAGCCTTGGTACAGGACCTTGGTATTGCTGTTGATGCGGAGGTTTTCTACGGTTGAGGCATAGCCGGCAGCGGAGGTGATTAGACCGCGGCGCTGGCAGAGGGCAGCATTCCGCAGAGCAGAAGCGGTGGAGCGTCTGAAGACCTGCATGATGGAAGAAGAATAGGTAGAGAAGAGAGGAGAGGAGTGATATACGGAGGGGGAAGGGGTGTGTTGGGAGGACAGGGAGCGGGCAGTCAATGGAGTGAGGTTCTGAGGTTGTTTGTGCAGTTCCTGATTGGGATGGGATGTGGTTCTTTCTGCTCCACGCTAGCCTTCCCCGGTGCACCGCGGACTTGGACTTCTTTTTTCTCCCTCCATCAAGAATATACATTACCACCGTTCAAACAACCTTCTATCCCACAGCAATACCAGCATCGCACTGGAGTCTACGATACTCTGACCGCCTCGCATACATATTGCGATCTCATAACTCACAAAACAATACCCGTGTCGATCTAACCGCCCCTCGCCATCTCGCCATCATGGCGACGGAAACCATGACTGCGCTGCCCCCCAAGCAACTGTATAGAATGCAGAAGGCCGCAAAGCTGCCTCCCGAGAACGAGCGGTACATGAGAGCCTGCTCGGATATCGCAAATGCCCTTATTCAGGAATATGAATCCCAGAGAGACTCCACGAAACCTAGGAAGAATGTCAACCTGAACAAGCTGCGGGGTCAGATTTCGAAAAAGCACTATCTGAACACCCAACCCCCACTGACGGCTATCATCTCTGCGGTGCCTGAACATTATAAGAAATATATCCTTCCAAAGCTGATTGCGAAACCGATAAGTATGTCCGGTATCGCCACCTTTTTATTACATGAACATTTGCTTACAAAATTTGTATAGGAACATCCTCTGGAATTGCTGTCGTAGCAGTAATGTGCAAGCCACATCGGTGTCCTCATATCGCATACACGGGAAACATCTGCGTCTACTGTCCTGGCGGGCCCGACTCCGATTTCGAATATTCTACACAGTCGTATACCGGATATGAGCCAACGTCCATGCGCGCGATCAGAGCTAGATATGACCCCTTCGAGCAAGCGCGAGGCAGAGTGGATCAGATCAGATCACTAGGACACAGCGTGGATAAGGTGGAATACATCATCATGGGTGGCACATTCATGTCTCTGCCAGAAGACTACAGAGACGAATTTATATCCCAACTGCACAACGCGCTCAGCGGCTATCAGACCAGCAACGTCGACGAGGCCGTCCAGGCCGGGGAAATGAGCAACATCAAATGCGTCGGAATCACCATCGAAACACGTCCAGACTACTGCCTAGATACCCACCTCAGCAGCATGCTCCGCTACGGCTGCACCCGCCTAGAGATCGGCGTGCAAAGCCTCTACGAAGACGTCGCCCGCGACACCAACAGAGGCCACACCGTCAAAGCGGTCGCGGAGACCTTCAAACTCTCCAAGGACGCCGGCTTCAAAGTCGTCAGCCACATGATGCCCGACCTGCCCAACGTCGGCATGGAACGCGACCTCGACCAGTTCCGCGAGTACTTTGAGAACCCTGATTTCCGCACCGACGGCCTAAAAATCTACCCAACCCTCGTCATCCGTGGCACCGGCCTGTACGAACTCTGGCGCACAGGCCGCTATAAGAACTACACGCCCAATGCCCTCATCGACATCGTCGCGCGCATCCTCGCCCTTGTGCCTCCCTGGACCCGCATCTACCGCGTCCAGCGCGACATCCCCATGCCCCTCGTCACATCGGGCGTCGAGAATGGAAACCTGCGTGAGCTAGCGCTAAGCCGCATGAAGGACTTTGGCACAACCTGCCGCGACGTGCGGACGCGGGAGGTGGGCATCAACGAGGTGAAGAACAAGATCCGACCCTCGCAGGTCGAGCTGGTGCGGCGCGACTACACGGCCAACGGCGGCTGGGAGACGTTCCTGGCCTACGAGGACCCGAAGCAGGATATCCTGATTGGCCTGCTGCGGCTGCGCAAGTGTAGCAAGACGCATACCTTCCGGCCAGAGTTGACGGGCCAGCAGACGAGTCTTGTGCGCGAGCTGCACGTGTATGGCTCTGCGGTGCCGTTGCATGGGCGCGATGCGGCCAAGTTTCAGCATAGGGGGTTTGGCACGCTGTTGATGGAGGAGGCGGAGAGGATTGCGAGGGAGGAGCATGGGAGTCGGAAGATTAGCGTTATCTCGGGCGTTGGGGTTCGGAGCTATTATGCCCGGTTGGGGTATTGGCTTGATGGGCCGTATATGAGTAAGATGCTGGAGCCGGTGGAGAGAAATGATGAGGAGGAGTGTTAGGGGTCATGATGTGTATCCTTGGTGAGTTTTGGGTACGCACCTAAAAGGTGGATTGGTTTTTGTCTATCTGTCTGATATATATACTGGCATGTGGCATTTTCTTTACTATTCAACCTGTTGCATTTTCGTGGCATGTTCATGACGGCGTTATCGGATGCAAAAAAAAGAAAAAAAAACTGGTCTAGCGTTTTTTAGAAGCAAAAGAGACGAGTAAAAAGATGCATTATACCTTTTCCGCAAATCTCCAGATTTTGACGATTGATGCCAGTTCTTACCATTCTAGGTTATGCCTATAGAAAGATCAAAAATAAAATCCACCTGTCATGTTTGAAATGAATTCTACGCCTCCTGCATAGCCAATAAGTCAGTAATCAACGACCTATATTATTATAATAAACATCAACCCTCTGTTATTATAACATTTGCAACGCCAAGCACCTAACCCGAGCTCTACCTACTTGAAGGAGCTCACCCAGCAATGATGAGGAAAGAAGAAGACTGAGAAAAAAAATGTTAAATTCATCATATACAGTAGGAAACACAAGCGTAAGCCACACATATAAAGCGCCGAAAAAAACACAGAAACACCAATATGTGCACGGGAAGGTGTGGTGATGGTTGCTGTTGACTCGAAGAGCCGCCAGGATCGCATTTAGAGGTACCGCTGCTGTCGTCTCAGTCCAGAATCCAGAGACGACTGTCCCCTCCTCCCAGCTGCGATTCTCAAGTCCCATCTAGCCACGCAGTAAGCGGATCACCGAAAATGGCCTGCTGTGACGGTATATTCGAGAGACCACAATGGTTCCGGGATATTCATCAACCAACCACGCCATACACCACACTGCTTCCCATCCCATCCCAGCCCAAGCAAAAGCATATATATCCAATATTCAAAAAGGAAAAGAAGAAAAGAGGATTCCGCCCCCGAGAGATTCTAGTTGCATATCATATCCCCCGTCGCTTTATAGAACATGTTATCCCCATATTAGATTGATTTCAGAGGAAAAGCAGCCTTTCTCAGTTCAGCGATATCGCGCCTCTCCGACTCGATCGGACGTGTAGGAATGCTTGTACGCCGCAGAATACCATGAAGAACTAGATAGGATGCAATAGTCAGCAGATGCGCGGTGTGTCGCACTTTGGTAGGGAAGAAATCCGGGACTCGATAGGGCCGGAACACCCATCATGGGTTTGTCGAACAAGGCTTGGAGGAAGGGCAAGGATACGTACCGCGTAGACGACGACAGCAGTGAATATGGAAGCAGCGACGGCAGGGCCATTTTCGGGGTCTTTGGTCGAGCCGGTCATGGAATGGTGGTTTCTCTGTTATTGACCCGCTGTTAGTTTTATGTTATCTTTCTTCTTCTTCTTCTTCTCTTCTTGCGCGGAATAAATGAGGGGCGGAACAGGCAGAGGCGCAGAGAGTTCATCATATGTCTCCGTCACTCTGCGTTCCGACCGGATTACCACTGCTTGTTCAGTGATAACTTGGACGTACTTTGAATAGAGAGCCGAGGACTGATAGGATGATGACGGCGAAGAGAGAAATGATGAAGCTATGTCGAGCGGAGATAAGTTAGTCTTAATATATTCTCGAAAAGAATAGAGCCCCTTCTTATCGGGTTATGGGTTAATTCTTACCAGCTCCAGGCGTTGAGCGCGGATACGACGGGCTTCATGGTCGATATGTAGATTGGAGTAGAGCGGAGGGCAGGACGGATAGGGAGAGAGGGAAACGGGCCGCGGCAAGCTGGCGGAGCTGCTTCTTGGGCCGGTTTGTCTATTGAACAGATGAAGGGGATTAAGTAGTGCGTCTTGACGGCGTAGAGACGGGGTGGACGAGGTAGAAGTTGAGGGGAGAATGCGGTGATGAATGGATGAAGTTGGAGTCTTTGGTTGGTTAGGTTGGAGGCGGATCAACGTAACCAGAGCATTATCAGCCGGCGCTAGTTGCAGTAGAGAGCTATTTTTGCATAGCGACTACGACTACAACAACTACAACTATTCATGTTATATTATTCATACTTATTATGTTACCGTCTGACTCTACAGAAAATTGATTGAAAATTGATTGAAGGATAATCCGCTATGCTCGTCGTGTGAGAATTCCAACTGGGCAGAAGATGAAACAGAGCGTATGACATCAAGCATCTCTATCAGCTGCTGATGAATTTCAGATATTCATAATTAATACACCACATCCCGAATAATCCGTCATTTCTCATTAAAAGGCCGTGTCAAACAGCTAGCTCCCATGCTTCTTGTTCCACTCCACGCACTCCGCAAATGTCACCCCAGACCCCCCGAATATATCCAGCGCGCTCCCAATCGTCAAGTCCACCTTGCCTCCACTACTCGTCTTAACGCGCTCAAGATCGCCCAGATTTCTTCCACCACCAGCATACGTTACTGGGATAGTACACCACTCCGCCAATCGTGACACCAGTGCCTCGTCAATGCCTTGTTGCAGGCCCTCAACATCCGCAGCATGGATGAGAAATTCAGAACAATATGGCTCGAGCATCGCGATGGTTTCTGGATAATAGAAACAATTAGCACTGGTAGCTCAGGCCTTATACGATGTGTTAAGTCTATACGCACCTTTCGTGATCTCCATTTCTGTTATGGTCTGCCACCGATTCATGGCAACGAACCACGAGTCTCCCTTTTTTCGGCAACTGAGGTCCAGCACCAGTTTGGACTTGTCATTGCCAAGCGCGGAGAGTACCAGTTGTAATCGCTCAAGAGAGAACCGGCCTTCAGGGAAGAGGTACGATGTAATAATCACCTACTATTCATTTACAGTGTATGAGCCGCCAGTTCTGAAGTTTAAAACAAAAAGATCACAGGAATGCCGCATTGCAAAACATAGACAAAAAAATGTAGCATATACTACTAAAACAAAAAAAAAAGGGCAGACAGACAGACCTTCTCAGCACCAGCCTCTATCCAATACCGGGCATTCTTATCATTTATGCCGCCAGCAACCTGCAAACCTCCCGGCCAAGCTGCCAACGCTTCCCTCGCAGCTTCATCATTGCCTCCTCCAAGCATAACCACATGCCCGCCCCTCAGGTCATGTTCTTTGTAGAGCTTCGCGAAATGGCCGGCGGGGTTGGAGGAGACGTAGTTGGTCTTCAAGTCCGCAGAGTTGGAGGTCAATGTGCCACCAACAATCTGCTTGACCTGGCCCGCATGTAGGTCAATGCATGGCCGGAAGCGAGTCATCCTTTTAGAAGAAGTGATAGATAGTATTCGCTCTTGAATGGACTTGTAGACTGTTGTAGAAAGGAACGTAGCTTGGTGGGATGTTTGGCTGCTCTTATCGATTTCGATATCACGTGATTCACAGCTTATCCGCAAGATGACATAATATTGAAAGTCCGCAAAATATTTCGGCTTTTTTGATTGTGAGTTTACGCTTCACGAGCTGCTCTAATTACCACCACTTAACCGCCAGATATCCTGCATAGCACAATGATAGGAAAGCGGAAGCGCGATGTCGCTGTCGTGAGGAGACAAGCACGCGACGAGGAGGAGGAGAACAGCGACCGCCAAAGCCCGTCGTCATCCCCGGTCAATGATGATGTCCACGATATTATGCGCAAAGCCTTCGAGGCGAGATTTGGACCGGTAGATGAGATTGTGAAGCCTGTGTTTGCAAGTCAGAATAAACTTGGGAATCCTTTGTCGTCAGAAGAGGAGGGGGAAGACGACGAATTCGAAGGACTTTCGGACGAAGATGATGATAGCGACGGCGACGGCGACGACGATGATGACGACAATCAATCTGCGGAAGTCGTTGAGCACACGATTTCATGGAAATCAGGGAAGGATGAGATTGACAGACAGGCCCGGAAGGCCTTTATGGTGTGTTTCTTTTTAACTTCTTATCATCCTGTCTACACATGAGATGGAAGCCATCATCATCAATGCGCCAGAGAGAAATAAAACAGAACAAAAATCTAACAAAAACCCCCTTCCAATTAACCCCCTAGAACGCAAAACCCCCCTCCTCCACCGACTTTTCAAAGAAACTCAAACCAACCACAAAATCAACCTCGAACGACTCCTCAGAACCCACCGACGCCGAAAACCTCAAAAACGACCTCGCCCTCCAACGCCTCCTCAAAGAATCCCACCTCCTCGAAAGCGCCGACGACCTCAACCCCACCGGCGCAAAACGCCACCGCGCCATCGACCTCCGCATGCAATCTGCCGGCGCCACATCGTCGCTCTTCACCCAGGAGAAAATGCCCATGTCCCATCGCAAAGGTATCAGTAGCAAGGCGAGCAAGAGGGAGGAAACGAGGCGGAGGGAGGCCAAGGAGAATGGCATTATATTGGAAAAACCTGCAGCAAAGAAGAAGAAGGGTGGTGCGGAGAGGAGGGAGAGGGGGATTGGAGGGCCTTCGGTTGGGAAGTTTGCAGGCGGCACGTTACGGCTTAGCAAGAAGGATGTTTCTGAGATTCAGGGTTCGAGAGGACGGGGGATGAAAGGGGGCAGGGGGAAGGGGAGGGGAAGAGGGGGCCGGAAGTGACAAGGCTATTTTTGATCTTACGCTACTATTTTCTATTGAAAGCTCGACATGGTTGCATCTCGCGAATATCGTACATGGTCAGGGACCATGCTGCTGGCGTTTGGAGACCTGCCGCAGCGCAGGTCTGAGGTTACGTCCTTGGGCCCGGGATTAACGGGGATCCCGCCATTGCAACGGGCAGCGAACAGGCTCATTTTCGGAGGCCACGGCGTGTCGCCGGACCGGATTAAAGAAGCTGATTGCTATTTTATCCACCGATGCGATCCCACGTTGGCGGCCATTTCTCTCTTAAGGCCTAATTTCGTCCAACCACACAGGCGATAAGGGTGAAGAAAGAAGGTGGTCAGGAAGGGAAATGCTGTTAGACTATCGCCAACCTTCTTGGACTTCTAAACAGAGGAAAGAAGACAACCAACTCCCAAGTAGACGACCATGCCTTCAAAGAAACACACATTGGGATGGTATGAAATGAAAAAGGCACAGAGCATTGTACGTTACATATACACCAAGTACACAAAGAGGAAGGCACGAGAATCCTAAGTCACAGAAATATAAATAGAAAAAAGACTATCCATGGATACAAAAACAATAAAAGACACCATCATCTTCATCATCATCAAACCGCCCCAGGCCCCTTATGATGTCCCGGTCCCTGATCCAGCAACAACTTGGGCTTAATATAATCCTCATCCAACTGTCTAAACCACGCCCCATGATCTCCACTCGCCCCGGAAAAGAAATCTCTAAATACAGCTGTAGCACCCTGCCTCGACGACGAGGAAGTAGCGGCCCCCTCCGTCAAAACCGCAGTGCCATCTCCGGAAAAGCTAGCTGCAGCGGACGTAGGGGTCGCTACCGCCGATGACGACACTACCGCCGAACGGCCACGCGAGGGCGCAGCAGGCGGCAAATCGTCGTCTGAAAACGCATCAAGCTCCAAATCACAGTCGTCAATGTCAGCGTCATTGTCGTGCGTGCCGCCGGTGCGGACGCGCGTTATGGGCCGCTTGGTGGTGGGGTTCCTGCTCAGCGACGAGGAGCCGCCGGCTACGATTTCGCCATCATCGTCTGCACTGCTTCCGCTGGCGCTACCGGGGTTGCTAGCACTGCGCTTGGCGAGTAGGTTCTGCGCAGAGGCGTGGTCGCGGGATTTCTCCTTGCGGCCTTGGTTGTAGACCGAGTTCTTGCGGGCGGCTATGGAGGCCTGCGAGAGCTGCTGCGGGGTGCCGGTGCGCCCGTTGTTGCCGCTCGAGTAGCCCTCGGCGATGCTCTCGCGGTCTGCATTCATGGTGTCGAGGGGCACGGCGTAGCCGTTGCGGCGGGGAATATTGCCGACGCCCGTTCCGCCGCGCTTGTAGTATGTGCCGCCGCTGGTCATTTCAATGTCGAATTCGTCGTCCGAGTCGATCTCCTCGACGACGCCGGTGCGGATTTCGAGGATCTCGAGCATGCGCGCTGTTGTTCCGCCGAAGATGATGACGGTTAACACGACAACGACGAGGACTGTTGCTCGTAGGGCTGGTGCGTTTGGTCCTTCGAGGCCGGCGGCGAGAGCGACGCCGACGGCACCGCGGAGACCGGCCCAAAAGAGCATGCCTTGGTAGGCAAAAGGGAGTTCATCCGCGACTTCCTTTCCGCGACGTTTGGCTCTATATCTAATAAACCAGTTGATGGCTTTTGAAAGAGGGAAAACAGACATGTATCTAGCGACGCAAATACCGACGACCGCGATCATGATGAAAAGGGGTTTGAACTGCAAGTTTGGTTCTGTAAACAAGTCTAAACCGAGATAGATGAAAATGAAATTCTCAGACAGCTGTGCCAGCACCTGGAAGAGATATTTAGTCGTGAGTTGTGTTCTTCGCGACATGTTGTAGTATGCGTAGTGTTTTAGCGTGATGCCACAGAATAGCAGGGACACGATTCCTGTAAGTTTGTGTCAGTCAGAGAATATAATTCGAAGCGGCATATAATACGAACTCACCCGACATGTGAACTCCAGTCGAAAAGAAGTAACTGGCATAAGCAATCAAAACGATTAGACAGCTCTCGATCTTCGGTTCCCGTCGCACATGCGTGTACTTCAAGCCCAGCGCAGTCAACATCCCCACAACCACGCCAATCACTAAACTTCCAAAGAACACAAGCAAGAAGACGCCAACCGCCTCGAACAAGCTGAGCAATGTCAGCGATCCTGCCGCACTGCCTGGCTTGTACCGCTGTGCCGTTTCAAAAAGCACGATGGCGATAGCATCGTTCAATATCGACTCGCCAAAGATCACGGTGTAGAGCTTCGGTTCGACCTTGTAGACGTTGAAGATGGCGAGAATGGTGACGGGGTCCGTTGCGGAGAGTGTAGCCCCGACAGAAAAGGCTTCGACAAATGATATCGATAACCCGTCCAACGGGATAAATGACCACAAGTATAAGATGAGGCCCAAGACTAGCGCTGAGATAAATGTACCCGCGAACGCGAAAGTGAGGATTGTTCCTATGTTTCGGAAGAAATTGGCCTATTTCCCGCAGTCAGCCTAACAAGTACTATTCCCCGTCTTTCCACAAGTATGTACTGACCTGATGTAATTCATACCCCGAAGCCAAGATAATCGGGGGAAGAAGCAGGTTGAAAAAGAATTGATAGTTGAACGACACCGAAGACTGTATCAACGTTCCAGGACTTAGTCGGATGATTAGACCAACAACCATTCCTACAACCAGTCAGCAAATGCAATAATTTGATACCATGTGTACCTAGAACAAAAATCCAAAACTCACCCGCAAATATCGAAATGACAGTCTCGTGCACTGCCTGGACCTTCCTCTGCTGCAGCATGTAACTCGTGAAAAGCGCCGTGATCAGCAGCATAATCAGAATAAAGAGGGCCCATGATGTAAACAGTTCTTTCTCTCCGGCTTCTGGCGAATCTATATATATTCGATATGGCACGTTAGAACCCGATATCCGCAAATGTATGGAGTGGGAAGAGGAATCGGAGAAGGATTTTGTATAGATAGGGAAAAGGAATAAAACGCACCATCAGGATCAGTATCCTCCTCCTGCCTCTTGCCTGTTAATGACACAAAAAAGCACCATATTAGCTCAAAGTTCCGTTCACATGAACCATCACATCCCAACCCAAAGCCCTCATACTCAAAAGGAAGGGAGGAACATACGCAGAACATCAACCACGAAATCCCTCACAAACTCCGCCATTGCGAATAGAAGGACTATCGCTTATCGCCCAATATCGAGCTGTTATCTCTCCTCTCCTCTGCGCCCTTTTTTCAATAGTATTTCCTTTCCTTTCCTTTTCGCGTATATTCTTTCCGCTGTCCCTCTTCCTCCTCCAGCCAATCCGGATCCAAATTCCTTCCTCCTCCCTCAGCTACCACAACTCCGACTACTACCACAAGCGCCTATCTCAGACTCGGGCAAGACGTAATGACGATGCAGACGAGCTCTCGGGGCAAGTCGATGCGTAGCGCAGCGGGCAGCACTCATCTCACAGTAATCGTTCATATAAGTAGGTAAGCGCCTTCAAACAACCAAACCCCCTGTTATGCGCGATTAACAAACAGCGGTGGTGGTAATGGTGGCGGGGTTTGTGGTGGTTGTCAATAATTAAATGTGACAATGTCCCGAGTGTTGTGTCGATCAATTCAAGCCGGACGGCGGATGCCGTTGAAGATGCCAAGGGCAAGCTCTGGGCAGTGGGCTTCTAACTATGACGGGGGCTGCGGGCGGATCGGAAAAACGGTGGTTGGTTCGTTCGTTGGTTCCGTGAGGTTATTAGTTATAGTTACTTTTTCAGTGTTTTTGAGTTATGGCGGACGACGCATCTCCTATGGCCTTTTTGCAATGGAATGAATCCTGGCGATATCGATGAAGATGATAGATGATAGATGATGGCCAGCTCTAGCCCGCAGTCGATGCCGATGTTGACCAGAAAGACGCCGCGGAGAGGACAACGCGGCTCCTTTCCGGATTGGGACAGACGGGGTTGCCGCTTTAGGGCTTGGTAGGGCTGGGCTGTATCTTGGTATATGACATGGAAGCATTATATTGTTGAATATGATGTCAATACTATAAAATATATATCTGCCTGCAGAAGCCAAAACCCCGAAAATCGAATACATAGATCACAAGAACAAAGTAAACCTAAATGTCCATATGACGAGCCCTGTCTCAAAAACAAATGACAGTTATAGTACACCCCTATGTCCCCTATCTCCATCTAATTCCCCATCCCATCTCTCTAACCCCAGTCACCATCAAAATCTACTTATCCCAAATGATCAAAAAAGCCACAAGAAAAAAAATCACACAACATCCCTCGTCTTCCTCAACCTAGACCTCGTCCCCGCCCCTCCCCCGCCCACCCCTTCCGCCAACCCCTTGGTAACCCACGCCGCCCCAATCGCCGCAACCCCGCCAAACCTCAACACCCACCCCACAGAGTCATCCCCCGGCTGTCCGCGCGGCTTCTGCAGCGCGTTGAAAATCACACTGCTAACCAGCGTCGACAGGATTTGCGGGCACGAGATGGCCACGTTGTGGATGCCGAGGATGATCCCGGCTTGGTCGGTTTCGCCTTCATCGGGGCTATTCTCGGGATCATCATCGTCGACATTGTGGTTGTTGTCGTTGTTGTCATCGCCATTGTTACGGTCATCTTTGGGTGAGGACGTCGCAGTGGAAGAAGAAGACGAGGCCGCAGAGACGGTACCTTCGTCATCCGCGACGCCGGCACCAGAATCAGCGCCATCGCCATCGCCATCTCGACCTGCATGATAAAAGTGATACTGACTCCCCTGACCAATCGCATCCTGCTTCGGCGGGATCCCGGGACGTAGCCGGCTACCGCTAGCAACCTGCCCCGTCTTCTGCAACTGCTTTCTTCTCCTCCGCTTCTTTGCATCACTGTTCGCCACCTCCGCAGAAATAAGCGCAAAGGGCGCCCACAGCGTCAACGCCCACGAGATCCCGACAAGAGCCACAACAACCGTCCCAGCCTGCGGGCTTGAAATAAAAAACGTGCTAAACATGCACAGAGTGAACAAAATATGCGACATGAGCCAGGCGCGTCGCAACGTGAAGCCAGGGATTTGCAAGCGCGATAGGAGACTAGGTGGC
Source organism: Helicocarpus griseus UAMH5409 (assembly GCA_002573585.1). Lineage (NCBI taxonomy): Eukaryota > Fungi > Ascomycota > Eurotiomycetes > Onygenales > Ajellomycetaceae > Helicocarpus > Helicocarpus griseus. The sequence goes on from PDNB01000022.1 coordinate 51,692, forward strand.
TCCCCGGCCGGTTCGACGGGTTCGCTCAGGGGAGGGGGGAAGGCGGCGGCAGAGGAGGCAGTGAAAGAGACAGCTGAGGTGGATTCTCGCCGGCTTAGGTAGGGCTGCGGACGCGTGTGTGGGACTACGGCTTTTGCGGTAGAGGCCGCTGGGCGGTAGGTGGGGACGACCAGCAGAGGTAGGACGATGCTTGCGACAAATGAGACTATGGCGTAGACGAGTAGGGCAAAAGTGCCTACGCGCGTGGCTGTTACCCAAGCCTCGTCGATGTCTTCGTCTGATAGGTACGGGTGCTCTTCGAATATCGGATTGACGTATAACTGCCCGATATATGTTGTGCAGTAGAACAAGAACGGAAACCAACCAATCCACGCGCAGAGCTGGACCTCGCATACCTTGCGGATTTGGGGAGGCAGGCCGCGAATGGAATGGAAAACCTGCTTGAAGAATGCAATGACGCCCGGATTATCTGACGATGGCGGTCCTTCCAACCGCGGATCGCGTTCTGTGATGCAAAGGCAACTTATCAAGAGCGTGATGCCGAGTGAAAAAGAGGCAATCGTGCAGAGGACTTGAAATTGCGTCTTTCCAAGATATGGAAATATTTTAGGGAGGTCCAAATAACCTGAGATGTAGCCCAAGATATTTCCAATGCCTGTGAGCCGGCTTGCCCATGCATTGGCAGCTTCCTGCTGATGCGCAGGGGCATTGTCGACTATAAAAGCCCGAATTGCCGCTTGCACTGAAACAACTTAGATGTCAGACATGTAGCATTACAGAGAAAGAGCGGAGAGAAATAAACTGACCAGTATTTATAGCGAAATCAAGACAATACATCAGAATAGTCGCCAGGACTATTGCCGCTGTCTGAGCGCCCGGGGAACGGGTCTGGATGCCAAATATGCCCACGACACCTCCGATAATTTCGCGAGTCCATGCAAGCGTGAGTAAGGTTACTATTGTCGCAATTCCACCGCCAATCATGAACGGCTTTCGCTTGCCCCATGGTATCCGGCAGTTATCACTGCGAATACCAACATATGGCTGAACAAGAGTTCCAGTCAGGGGCCCGGCTATCCACACAAATGCCAGGAGAGCTTTGCTCATTCCAAGCGAAAGCAAATAGGGCTACCAATAGTGATTAGTTTATTTTCAGACATAACATGATCAATAAATAAGGGCCCCCGAAACACATACAGATCCATTTGATAGCTCAACAGACCAGACAATTTGCAAGCTGTATCATCCAATGTCAAAAAGGATTAGCTATTATTTTCGACGCAGAACGTGATACAACAAATGGCTTTAATGGGAAGGAGACGCACCCGCCAATACTCAACGTCAGCAGGAAGAGATACAAACTACTCTTATGCTCTGCATCCCCACTGGGTACCTTTGAAAGGTGCTCCGCATCGCTCCCGAACTCCCGGGGTCTCGAAGACGAGCGCCTTCCATCGCCAGGGCCTAGCAGCGGAGAACGATCCGTCTCTCGATCCGGCAGTGACGAGGTCATGAGAAGGGCGAAGAAGTACGAAGTTATCTCTCTTTCTTGTGCTTTTTGGTATTTGTTAGCCGGTATATCCTGTAGTTTAAGAGAGTATAATGCGCAGATGTATAGATGAAATGTATCCCAGGGAACTTCTCCTTCCGCAGGTCGACCTCTCTCCCTATCCTCTGTAAGAATGTTGACAGCGGATATGAATGGCGATGACTAAATGATGTATGTAGACGGCGAGAAAATCTATACTGCCACGCCAAGCGCGGGATATAAAAGAGCGGAAGATACGAAGCAAACAGCGGAGAAGAGGGAACCGAATACACACCAGCCAACCCACGCACGAAACAAGAGAGATAGATGAATGAGGGGTTAAAAAAGAAGATCGAACAACAAGAAGCTCTTTCAATCAATCCTATGAAAAGGCCAAGCTCGATCAGTTGCAAGAGCCAGTGAGAGGATATCCGGCTCCGCCGATGTTACAGCTCATGTATGGAACACCCCCCCGTCAGATAAAACCACAGGAAGCAGCAGGCAACGGAGGCTCTATATGAGCAGGAGAGAAGGGAGGCGGAATATCAGATATCAGGTCCCCAGATGCAAGCTGAGATGGTAAGCCAAACCTTTCAGCGCAACGAGTGCCGAACAGGTAAGTGATAGAAGACAGCGCCTGTAAGCCTGTTGTCCGGTGATGTCCAGAAAGATCGGAGGTCGGGAATTCGGTCACGTTCGTATAGGGTAAACCTTGCTTTTCTCTTTGCTGACTCTCCAAAGCCAGGTAAAGTTCAAAGCCAAGTTTCTCTCTTCTCTTCGCTTCAACCTTTCTCTCGCCGTGCATGTAAGGAAGTATACCAATAACAGCCGTATACGCGGAGTTGCTGGGATGGGATAAGATTGTTCATGTCACAAGAGTTTGATGTCTCCCTTTCTCTCTTCTTTTCAAGGTCCATCATCACAGGAAGTTCTGATACAAGAAGAATCCCGGATACCAAAACCTGGAACACAGCCATGGGCATTCAAGTTGCTTTTGCGAAATGGAGCTTGATTAGACTTTCAAGAGGCGAATTTGGCCTGTCCAACCAAAAGCCAGGACAGGCCGTCGGTCACCTGATGCTGCGGCTTACATCATACCTAACTACAGACTGTAGATATAAATTCAGAGAGGTAAAGGTATCAATCAGTATTCAGCAGTGGTCAAGAAACAACATGATTCAGAAATAAAAAGAAGTATATAAGAGATGTTCTATAACCATATTCACTTACCACCCGGTTCCCTTCCGGCCAAAAGATAAGAAAGCACCACGGTTTGCGCTCCATAGCTAAGCTTGAAATGAGGGAGTGTGCACATGTGCATAACTGATACCAGGTATCTAGATAGGTATAAGCATAAAACCAGATGAAATGGGAAATGTTTTACATTTCTCTCCTTGTTCATTAACCTAGTTGTCATTTATTGACAAAATAGATCGCCCAAGGACCCTTCTTCCAAAAAATAAAATAAAAAAATGGAAAGATGTAAACGAGACAAAAGAAACCAAAAAAACACTGTTTAAAAGAGGTAAAAAAAAGTAAATTCCGACGCAGTAGTATACCAGGGAAACAAAAGAGAAACGGAACAACATGCAATAGACAACCTAGACCCACAACAAGATTGTATCAATTCAAAATAATCTGTGCAGTGTGTATGGCGGGGTGAAATATTCTTGTACAAAGTAAAACAAATGCGCCCCAAGAAAAAAAGACAGACAGAAAAACATGGCCAAAAACGATAAAAAGTCACCAAGTAGTACTATCAAAAGGAGCCTCCCATCATCATCAAGGTATATATTGCGGGGAAGAGAGAACATCACAAGGAACGCGTCGCCAGCCAGCTTAAATATGCTGTTGCAGTAGCTGCGGGGTTAACATCTGTGGTGTTACCATAGTTGGTAGGCTGGATTGCATGACCATGGTGGAAGGCATGGAGGTTACGCTGGCCATGTTAACGACGCCGCTGGACATGTAGTCGTTGCTGTGGTCGCTATTGCTATTGGTATTGCTGTTGCTGTTGCTGTTGTGGTTGGAGTTGGAGTTGGAGTTGACAGCGTGACTTGGTTCTGAAGATGGAGAAGAGTCCTCTCCGAGAGATCCAAACTCCTGTTCCTCCTGTTCCTGTTCATGGTCCTCATCTGAAAAGCTGGTGACTTGCTGGCCGTTCTGCTGTGCTTCATGGATGCGGCGGTGTCTGCAGCAAGGCTATATTAGCAAAGAGTTTATTTAGATTTTTCTTAGCGTGCTGATGAAACATACTGGGCAAGGTTATCGGACCGTGAAAAGGCCCTGTTGCAGTAGGGGCAAGGGTAGGGTCGTTCTTGTGTGTGGGTTCTCACGTGTCTATAGGCGCCCAGGGTCAGTCAGCGGTTACAGCAAATTAACCCACAGCACCGAACCAAACAAAGGCTGCCGTTCAAGTTTGATACAATGCAGACAGTCCAAAAATAGTAGTACGTACCGTTTCAAATGCTCTAGTCGTTTGAATAGTCTGCCACATGATGGAATAGGGCAAGAATGAGACTTTTGAGGATATGGGCCTAGCTCCATCATCGTCGCACTTCGGGCGCGACGGACGGGGCCTGGTCGATCGGCCCTCGCATTGGCTGAGCTCGCGGCAACAGCCTGTTCAATGTGGTCTGGGTTGGGTAGCGATGCCAACTCATCATGATGGTTCATTAGGGATAGCGGATCTTCTGGCGGGCTTTCGTCGAGGCTTGGCAGTGGAGTGCCCGTTCGAGATAGTTCCTGTAGCAGGTCCTTTTGATTCACGACCGTAGACGTATAGCTATTGGTCAGGCCTGGAGGAGATTCGTGGCCTGATTCCTCCCCTTCGACGACTGCGGCGCTGGACATGGAACGGCGGAGCTCGCTGGGTCGGGTCACGGAATGCGCCTGAGTATGTGATTGGGAGGGGTGCGGCTGGGAATTTCCAGTAACTGCTGCAATAGCATTAGTAATGCTGGGCGGAATGGACGATCGTCGTCTCCGTTGTTTGTAGGTTGGAGATCCTTCAATGACAGAATATACATTTGTAGACGGGAATGTGCGAGTAGCTGTAGAAAACTGAGGCCCCGCGATATTAGAGGGAGGAAGCTGCATCATTGGCGCAAACGCTGCTGGGTTTCCAATGTCGGGGATGGCGGTATACAGGCCAGTATCCTCATTGGCAATGTAAGCAGGCTCTGGTCCAAGATGGACTGAGTGTTGCGGGGGAGTAATTGGCTCAAAGGATATACCTCTGGGACCATACTCATCGTAGTGTGATGAAACGAACGACGGGGCGGGAGAGTATTCCATGAAGGTCGGCATGGACGTATGGCGCTGGTGCACTCTCGACACTGGCATTCCGTTTCGATCATAAGTGAACCCCAAGTCCTGTTCCGGTTTGACAATGGTGTTACTCATCGGGGTACTGGACATGGTCACCGGATTGTACATGGCCTGGTTCGTGGTGTCCTCTGGCACAACAGGCATCGCTGGCGGCAGCTGTGGTGGGGGCATAGAATCGGTGGTCCGGCCCATTGGGGAAGCGGAGTGATTGTAGGCCGTGCTAGCGTGGGCAGAGAAAGAAGACGAATTTGCTTGTTGGGCCTTTGTGAGTTGCTCAAAGAGCGACTGGGATGAATCGAACTCGAAAGACAGCGCTGGTTCATTGACTGCCACAGTGGTCGCTTCCTGACCCATCTTCTCTCGTTTCAAATCGCGTTCCAAGGCATCGAGGAAGAGCCGATCATGAGGTACGCTGTACCAGTAAAAGACCTTTTGTTTCTTCTGGGTTCGAATACAGTTATTCTTGTACAAGAAGTCCAGAAAGGCGCTCTTTGGTTCTTCGAGCGACGCATCGGTACCGGATTTGAGATTGCGAAGATCGGAGAAGATGCCTTCTTCGAACTTCTTGTTGTTCTTTACTGGCCGGCCAAAGGCCTGGAATCGAAAGGACAAGCATCGCACGATGTCGGTTCCCGAGATATGGAAGAGGTTGTTCCTGCGATTCGTTAGATTCTGGGTGTTTGCCTTCCCTTCGATCCCCATCGTGATCAATCGACGGGGCGGTATCAACATACCATAAAACACAGGAAACATAGTCGCCTGTGGGGAGCAGGAATCGCCTGATAAGCTGATCTGGACTCCAGTCGACCGGCGCAGATATAAGGAAATATTTTACTGTTTATCACGGGTCAGCGAAAGGGCTTCCGATGTTTGGACGATTTCGACGATGCGACTTTCGGATTGAGGCAAAAGCTCGAGGGTAGACTCACAATTATCAACTTGCTGTAGGGCAACCTGTGCATCCTGGGGGAGGCTTTGCTGAGCCTCATTGGAAAGCATAAAGGTTTCTGGTTTCTGCGGTGGTGCCATCGAAGCACCATGCTGAGAATACATCGCGACGGGCGGATTTTAACTGTCTCTAAGACGAGAAGATTAGCCACATATCACACGACACACAAAGGGTCTGGGAAGAGGCAAGTTTGATGGTGTGAAGACTGCGATGTTTTTCGCCTATGCGACCAAAGATGGGTTGTTGTATCTCGGGGCAACACGTAGAGCGGAAGAGGGCTGGGAGAGAACCAACCGTGCAAGAGAGCTTTCAAACCGCAACGGACGACGACGCAATCGGCACCAGCCACGCGAAAGGCAAGAAACGAATAGCGAGAAGAGAAACGATTGTGAAAGATACGGAATTCCAAACGGATTTGCGAGGGACCAGCCTCAATGGGGGTTCCAGACACTGGTGATGCGAATCCTGTCGAGAAAAGCAAGAAAGCCGATAGATATATAACTCTCCAATAGGGCCCTGCCCGATCAAAGGTTCTCTTCTGCTGTTTGCTTGCTTGCTTCTTTTTGCCTTTCTTCTGTTTCTTCTTCTTTCGAGGAAGTCAGAAGTCGGGGCGGTGTCTCGACGGGGGACAGGCGGCTGAAGTGCGGAATGAACGAAAGTGGTAAAATAATGGGGGGGTTGGTTTGTAATGTAAGAGAAAAGAAGTGAAGTAGAGAATGGGATAGGAAGAATGGAAAAGAAAATAATAAAATAAAAAGGAAAAGAAAAGGGCAGGGTAAACGAGGAAGACGGGAAGAGAGGAAGAGAGAGAGAGGGAGAGACGGAGACTGGAGACGGGGGAGTGTTATTATTTTATTATTATTATTAGACAGCAGGCGGCAGACGGGGGGAAAGATTAGGAAGAACAACGGGAGACACACGGGCGAGGGAGAGAGGAAGAGAGAGAAGAGAGCGAGAGTGTGGGCACTGGGATGGGCTGTTATGGGCTATTATGGGCTAAGAATGGGCTGTGGACTCTGGACTGTGGATTATTCAAGGGTTGGGCAGCGGGTAAGGAAAAAGAGAGAGAGCAGACGGGCGGAGATGGAGACAGACAGACAGCGACAACAGAGAAGAAGACAGCCAGCGATCGACGGGGTGAGGGGCAGACTAGCCAGTTAGTGTGTCCTTTAGTCCTTGGACCTTACCTAGCAGACAACGAAATAGAAGAGACAGTCAGTACTGATAATGATATGGAATAATATGGGAATATGGGAATGCGTATGGGCTGCGATGGGGTAAGCAAGCATTGGTATTATTCCTTATTCCTTATTCCTACAAATATTACTCCGTACCGCATACAGTATTACCCAGCAGAAACTTTGACTGACCACTTGTCTACAGACTACAAACTACAGACTACACTCTGGCTCTCTGCGGCCGCGACAGGGTGTCAGTGGGGCCTCCAACCAGCGAAAGCATGGTCTCCGACTCTACGACTCTACCTTCAGGTCGAAGAAGCTGGTCGGAACTCTGGAAGAACAAGACCTGACTGACTGACGGGGATCTGCCTGCCCAGTCCCCCTCTCTCGAATCTCGGCGCTCCTACGGACTCCACGCTGCTTGCAAGTAGTTGCCAGGGACCAGGGGTCTGTTCTGTCTGTATTCGGTACTCTCTACGGTGAATTATACTGCGCACTGTGCAAAATGACGACGTCGAGCAGAGAGAGAAGAGGGGGGAAAAACGACCAGTTATCCGGTCTGTGGTTCGGTTCCTGGAGTTTAACCAGTCCTGCCCCATCACCTTATGTTCTCCATCTCCCGGCTTTCTTCAAGGCTTGTCTAGAACTCTGGCCCGGTGGGATGCACGGCAGAGAAGAGGAATAATAAGAATTATAAGGCTCCATAGAAATTTGGACTCATCATCAGCTGTGGATTTTTTTCGGACTGGAGTCTGTCAACCCGCGGGTTTAGTTACTCTATATCAGCTTGCTATTATTGCTATAGTTGATTTCCTGTTAACGCTTTCAGGAGAGAAGGAGATGAGGTTGCTGGAATAATGTGCTCTTTTTTTCCTCTTGTGTGGCTGGTTCCGTGTATCGTCGGCCAGCGCCTCAATATCCATACACAGCATAGACCGAGTACCTGCAGATAAATATGCCCTCGAAAAAAAAAAAGGAAAAAAAATTCTGTGCTGTGCTGTGCACATTCATTAGGCTATTCATGGCTAATTGCCCTTTGGGTTGTTCTACTAGGACATCTACCTATGCCATCGCTGCATCTGGTATTTACCCCCTTGCGTGATGACGATTGGGGGCACCCTTTCCAAATGACATGCCCAACTCTGCGCTCCATTACCTTATCCTACATTTATTTCTACCAAAGTCGAATAGACCTTGAAAAAAGGAAAGGAGAAAGGAGAAAGGAATGTAATGTAAATCAAGCTTTCTTTCCGACTATTTAACTCACTTTCAAATTCATACCTTAAACAACTGCTTCGAGCCTCGTGCAACCCCGTCGTATAGCAACCAACCCGCAATCCGTATATGAATACGAAAAGACGTAAAGGGGAGGGGAGGGCCAAGTTGTGGCAATGAAGAGTAAAAGAAAGAGAAAAGGTTTGACAGGTTTCTTTTGTCACGTAAAATCCTAGACACTGTGACACTGATACACACCATTATTCCACAACCTGTAGTTAGCTTTCTATACTTGCGATTTCAGGGCAACAATGACGATAATACACAAATGCTCCTATACTACTTACTCTCTTTGCGGGGCGACAGTTTACTTGCAGCAGCTGGTATTGTCATTACTTTCAATAATGAATCATGGAGGAGGGTTGGATATATTACCGCCCCCGAGAATTTAAATCGCTCTTCTTATAATGAAAACCAAATTCGCAGAAATGATAAAGAATGATGATAAAGAAGAAATAAAAAGTAGATATGAAGATATAAAGAAAAAAAAGATAACCTTATATATATGCTCTATTTTCTTTCTTTCTTAAGCAGCAAACCAACTGTTAACATGTAGTTATTATTATACTTCAAGACCTTATTTCAATTATACATCACCTCACCCCCTCCTCCGGACAGATTAAAAGAAATAAAATAAAATACACACGCCGTGTACTCCGTACAATCCCCTTTGAAACCTGACACACAGTCCACTGGCGATGCATAATGGGACATGAAGCAGACCTGGAACAGGCGCCAATAGCCACGCTGAACAGCAGCCTTGACGATGTCACTGGGCAAGGCACAACATCACGAAACCAACCAGTTAACCAACCACTCAGAAGTTAGAACTGTCTGCCAGAAGAAAGAGGAGCACTTATTCTTTTTTTGCCTCCTCTCTGTTTCTTTTTTTAGAATCTGCGTGCCCGCTCGGCGCGCTGCTTGTATTACGCGCCATGCCCGTCTTCTCACTCTTTTCTTCTCTTTTCTCTCGGCGTAAATACGGTTGTAAAAGAATTTAACGATAAAAAACGATATGGGAGGGAAAATAATGCTTCTTCCTCCACTCCTCACCTCCCATACCTCCCCGTCCCTAGGACGTCGTCCAAAGTTCAAAAAATTCCTAGGATTTCCCAAACTAACGCCATGTCCGCCGGCCACGCAATCCGCAATCCGCAAAGAAGTCCAAGAACCTTCAAGGGGAACCCGCAAAGGGACCCAAAAAGTTTAACCTATTATTATTAACTTTGTTCCCCGCCCCGTCCTGCCCAATCCAAATCCAAACCCACATGGTCGTTCGTTCGAAGAACTCGAAAGACTCGGAAGTTCCGGTCCAAAGTGGAAGCGAGGGGAAATTTGGAAACGAAGGTAAAATAATGTGGAGAACAGAGGAAGACCTTAGACACGGTTCCTGGGCGGACACACGGATCATCCATGTCAGAACTGGTCAGGATGTTGCGTGTTTCAGAATCCAGACGCTAGAGCGCTAGTTTTGGGTGTGTTTGATTTAATATTTAATAATATCATGCCGAATGGGCGGGGCAGGGGCGGTTGTTTGGGATGTTGCAGGGAGGAGGAGGAAGAGGAGGGGGACTCGCTCGGACTCGGAGAGGGGATGGTGGTGGTGGTGGTGTGGGATTTTATTGGTGGTAATGGATGCATGCTTCACAACGTAGGGATGTGCCCTGTTGAAAGGTGTCGGGTTTGGCTTTGGATTGATATCGCAGAGGATTGTAACTTGTCGGGTGAGTTGCGGTGTGAGTGGCTGGGCAAGTTGTGCCCTTGTGCGTAGATGCGAGTCTTGTTCTGTGCGCGGTGGCCAACCAGACTATACATACTACTACTGCACAGATAGGACGGTCAACCTAGGTTTCTACTATTTTCTTTTTCTGTCAAAATGGCGAATTATCTCTCCTTTCATTAGGTATCTATCTACTTTGTATTATCACTCGTCGGGTCGCGACTCTTTTCATGAATATTATCTTTTTCTCTTGAAATATCAGCCACTGAATAGGCGTTAGGGCACCTACACCGCAAAAAGCAATTCAACAGTCACAGGCTACATGCCACTACAGGCTACAGCCCTATCCGACAAGAGGCTCGAGGATGAGCCAGCCATGAGTCCTCGACAGTGCAATCCGTGATCAACAGTCCACAGTTGCGACCATAATATGACGGCTCATGCTCATTGGAACCACGCCAATTTCAGCAGAAGAGGGCTAATGCTGGGCGAAAGACATGAAGCACACGCAGACAGTTGTAGAGAAGAAGAGGGGAATCAGGCGCAGTGGCATGCTGTTAATATGTCCTTTCTCAAGTCTCATGACTGACAGGTGAGACAGCGACGAAGAGGAGACACTAGACAACCCTAGGATATGCACAACATGCACGCGATGATGCAAATCTCCATAGCCATTATTATTACTATTTCGCTTCTTTGGCCAAATGCGTTTCTAGCTTCGAATTCCACAGTATTGGGGGCTTGGCTTGCAGAACTAGGACCTCCGAAAAGATATGGCCATATGATATTCCACTGCGATGTCCACACGGATGAATTCTTGGAGTCGACTCTTCTTTTTTCCAATCCTCCTAACACCAAAATATGTAACTAGCTACAAGGAATATATACATTTACTAAGCAGGGTTGGATTGCCTAATTACATACACTAACCTCCGCACTTCCTCCCAGCAACGAGGCTTGATGCTCGCTCAATATCCTCCCTCGAGAATACTACACTTCCCCCAGTCTTCTAGAAAGCAGAAGCGTCTTGGGTCCCTTCGAACTCTCCAGACCAGCGTTTCACATCTCCTCTGTGTGATCAGAGCTGATCAAAGATCATCCATCATCGTTCATCTATTCTCCCCAGGCCCCAGCTTCACAAAGTCCGAACTACTACCACTATTACTAACTAACACTCGTCGGCAGACCGTAATCACCATCTACGAATGATTTAACGAGTCTCATCCTGCCCCTCTCGAGAACCGACAAGATCGCCCAGAGGTCCCAGACTCCCAGCCAGATCAGAAATATCTGAAACGCGGAGTCAAAAGTTTATCTTGATATATTCAACTTCAAGATCCCACTACTCCGAACTAGTGTTCATGCGAAACGATACTATCATTATTGAATACTGTTTACCGAGAATCTACCGGCATACGTACTGTACGAATCTGCCTTTTTTTTTTTTTTCCCTCGCTATATACTGTGCTCCTGCGGTGTGGTTTCTAGTTCGCTGTCCGGAAAATCTCCCAAAGCGAGCTGCTGCCAGAGGAGATGCTTGATGACAAACTTATCGAATGCAAGTACATGTACTTGGTCAAATTCCTGGTCACTTACCCGGCTAATGGGGGGTATTCTCAAAAATCTACAATGGGGTTTCTCGGAGAAAGGCACACAAAGTTCGCAATGGGCGGGGGAAGGGTTTGGCATAGCACAGAAGATAAATCTCTCACTCCAATATTACGAAATCGATCTTTAGCATGACATTCTCATTCATATCTAGAAAACGCCTACGGAGAAGAAACGACAGGTTCTAATCAATGAGGGAGAGAGGCATAGCGCCAACCACCGGTCATCGATAATGAGAATGACGTAAGTATGCATAGTTTGAGCAATGCAATCAAATATCCAACTCAAATAAGACAAAGGAACGAGATACGTCATTATCTTTTCTACCAACACATATTAACAGTAAATTACTTCTAGAAATAACATTACTCATATAGCTATATATACCTTCATCAGAGTTAAGTTAGTCAGTTGATGGGGGAGGTGGGTTCTGGTTTGCAACAAAAGAGCCCTCCTTCCCCAAATCTCCAATCAAATGATATGAGACCTTTTATTCTCCCCTTTCATTATTATAGTTCTTTAAGCCATTATTGACCCGGGAATCTGAAACCGACAAAGCTTTGCAGAAACCATTCATCGAGTACTTTACCGGCGTGAAAGACAAGAGACCTGAGCTTATCAGGTGCAGGAGACAAAAGACGTCTAAGCGCCCGCTCGTACTCCGTACTGATGGATCTATAACCATCCAGCCAACCACGGCGCGTAGCTTGCTTTTGAATTTCGATGGCAAAAGAGTAATTATAGAAACTCTTCAGCTATAATTCCTCATCACCAGTAATCAAGGTTCTGCATAGGCAATCTGTCGATGCATGCACTGCCAATCGACGATGTTGATATAGATTCGGACGCGTACATGCGACGGATGAAGGAACAAACCACTCATTTATTCCAAAGTGCGTATGTAAAATAGAAATAAAGTGGCAGTTGGCATATAGGTGAAAACATTACCCTTGCATGACTCGCCTTCCTTCATAGTTTAGCAAGTATTATATAGCAGTTTTGTATGATTATATCCGTAACTACCTGTACCACACAAACAGCTACGAAACTTCTGCGATCTTACACAGAATCAAACCTACATCCAATATTTCCTCGTAGTATAGCCATGCTGCGAAATCCTCAACAAGTTTACTTGTATAACCACGATTAAAAGCTCCCTGGAAATTCTTCAGCATAATAGCCAACCGCCCAGCTCAGCAGCTAAGGTTCGGCCCCTTGCATTAGTAGTATCTTCAATATCATCATCAAACACCGGCCGGCATGCACGAAACTGAAGCTACTAGCTTCCTCAAATCAAAAAGCTGTCTTATGTGTTCTTCAGCCCAAGCTCAATGTATGCATGTTATGGAATTGGGATATATCGGGCGTGTCGCCGGACCTTCAGCTCTCGAGTCTCGAGTGTATGTAGGGGCGGGCTTCGACGGGCCCATCCGTGACGAGTGGGCGCGTAGGATGCAGAATTGGCGGGTTCTTCATGCAATACAAGTTTAAAAATAGTTAGTTTGGATTCTTTTTTCTTCGGGGGGTGTTATTTTGGAGACGATTGATGGACGGTTTTGTTTGTAATGGTCAGCTATGTCAGCGGCTACTGCATGAATTAATTCTCTTCCTCCTCTTTTCTTCAGAAACATGCTGGGCGGTAAGGGGTGGGGGAGGCCAGGGACTAGGACAGGGTACTGCTGGGATACGTGAAGTTGGTAGATGCAAATCTATCAATACGTACCGTGCGCGAGTGCTATGACTCTTCATGTCTGTGCATAAAGCGTTTGGTTTTAGATGAGTTTTAAAAGGGATCCTGGATGCGTTCATTTCATCTGTCAACTATATAGCGTGGGTATCAAGAGGGCATATTTAGATAATAATTCGTTGGAATCTAGGGCTTTTGAAGCTTGTCCTTATCAACCTGAACTATAGATGTATGTCTGTTTGGATTATATGCAATTTTAGGGGCAAGGGAGGGGGATACGGGGGTAGGGAGAAAAGGGGGAAGACAAATGAAGATAGTGTCGTTTTCGTTTTGGCGTTGCTTGTAATTTGCATAAAGATGTTTCTGATGAAAAGAGATAGGAGAGAAATGCCTAAAAAGGAGACGGAATGCAATGTTTGGCCTGCTAGAGACCTGACTGAAACAAGGCCTCAGATCCGGGGAAGAATAGTGCGCATAGCAGAGCATCAAAGAGCAGCCCCTATTCCTTCCAAGCTGCAGTTGTCGCCATAGCCGCTTGCAGGAAATGGGTGTAGTGAGAACGTGAAAGGATTATTCGCATGTTTCTCTCCGTTTATATTAGGAAGCATGCTTATTGTAGGGAGCATCATAAACGATATCCCTCCGTTATACAGTATATCTTCCTTTTCAAAGCCCCTTCACAGACCACCGCTTGCATCAACACGTTAGGGAAGCGTAAGCGTATTCGTTTTCATTAAACCAAGTTATTATGTACTGTACAAAAGAATCGTAAGCCGCGAATAAATCGAGAATGGTAGGAGAAAGGATTATACCTAAATAAGTGTATGGGTGGTGAAAATAACATAACATTCTCTCGCCCAAGCCAGACAATCGTCATTCGTCCGCACATGTTATCCGTCCGCCTTTTCCATCCGTGCAACCTCAACAGTCTCTTCTTCCCTGAGAAGCCCCCTACTTTGTCCCAATCCGCGCTCCACATATGCATAACCCTCGCAATTATACACATGGAACCCCTCCCAGTCTAGCCTCAAGGCATCTCATGCCTCTCATTCTCATGTCGGCTCGGAGGCAGCTCATGCGCTGCATACCGTTTATCTCCTAGCATTTCATGCCTAACGTCCTGATTTTCTTTATAATCAGCAGCACCGGCACCGCCACTAGCATTACTGACCCTTCCATAGCCATAAGGGTCCGCTTTGCCCCCAGCGACAGGAGGCGAGCCACCGCGCACTTGAAGGTTTTCGAATTCAGACCGTCGCTGCGAGTCGCCCCTGTCTGAATCTGCCTGCTTTTGTCTCCGGCGGTAGTAAACGAAGCCAAGGATTGCAAGTACAGCGGCTGCAACGGGACCGATCACTGCGCCGGCTATCCATCCTTTACCGGAGCCGGATTGCTTTTTTGAACCCGAACCTTTCGATCTAGAACCGGAACCGGAGCCTTCACCACTGCGGCTGCCGGGGTTTGCTGCTTGGTGGGTTGCTGTTGGTTCGGGGGCTGCTGTTATTGGTGGTGTTTTTTCTGGTGGAAAATATGTAAGTAGAGGTTATGATGAGATTTCACGGGGTATACTGGTAGTCACAACGATCTTAAGAAGGGAAAATTACACTTACGTCCTGAGGTTGTCTCGCTGGGAAGTCTACGGTAGACCGTATTTGCTCTCCAATCGGACCAGCAGAAAATGTTCGTCGCGGATGGTGAGCCGAACGGGGAGGTTTCGTAGATTGTCATTGTTGCGCAGGAGGCGCCGACTGTGCTGTTTTACTCGTCAGAGATGGATATTGAAAATAGTTACTGACACGCTGCCTCGCCGTTATCCAAAGCCAAACGTTCTTTGAGAATTCGGGATTTTCCTCCTTACCAATGGTATCCTCTACCGACATCCGGAGTAACACTATCTGCTAAGCACGCAGTTGGCATCGAACATCGTCCCGTCGCAGTACTTGCACAGCAATTGGCGTAGGTCCCGGAAGTGACAAACGTGCTGTCCTTTTCACAGCTTATCGATTCAGCTATGGATTTGGACAATGACGTTAGTAAACGTTTTGGCTGAGCTTCAAGGATGGGACTTTTCTAATGGGTTAATATACGAACTGGTAGTAGTTCCGCTGTCCGCATATACGTAGTATCCGTTGAACCATCCAGGAACCTCCTGAGCTACCGAGAAGCTTCCATTTAGCAGAGCGAAGACGCTCAATGCCTTGAGGAGCGATATTTGCCTTGTTATCATCATTGCTCTCTAACAATCGCCGCCACTGTAAACTGAGTACGACTTCAAGCAACAGATATGAAATCGACACCAGAGCAGCCGCGTATCGGATGTGCTTTTCAGCGAGACCTTCACGGAAAGCAGCAAAGACAGATTATTAAGGAGGAGTAATTGAACTTGAAGAAAGACGGGAAAAGAAGATCGCGCGGCAGCAGCAGCTAAGATTTTGGAGGTGGGAGATGTCCGCCCTCCTCAGGAGTCAAGAAAGAAACTCAAGGCTATGGTGCCGGAGTATCACGCTATCGCCGCACATCACTACCAACAACAAATAGGGAGCCAGCATATTGGTATGTATGGAACAGTGCAATAATGAGGCCAAATTCCGATGACAAATAGCGCTTTTTCGCTGATGGTGTCATTCTTCTTCAGTGTTTCTTCATCAGTTCGTCTCAGCAGAGATCATCGTGGCCAAGCCATGTCAGCGGTTCCCCCTGTAACAGCATGCCAGTATGACGGGCATCGAATTGAAGCCTCCCATCGTGATAAACACCATGGCATGTCCACTCTGGCAGCGGTGAAGGCACTGAAGCGGATACTCGAGTGGAATATGGTGAACTGATAGTTGGGATGTCGTCGACTGCCAGCCAATAACAGGGGCCGGGTTCTGGCGGCTTGGCATCAGACTGTTCCACGTCCGGAAGGGCTAACCCTAAGCTTGGGATATCGTGATTATCGTGGTTATCATCGCGCTTGGATGCATCGAGACGCGGTTTGGTCATGTCTGCGCAGGAGCAGTGCTTACTACGGCTCTACAGAGCATTCTATTTCCTTCTTGATTATCGCCATAGGTACATGTAGGTAGACACACTGCCAAAGCCTTCAAGGGGAACAAAAAGCGTTTCCCCTCGGTGATCATTCAAGCCAGAAAATGCATGTACACCGAGGTTCTTCGGTCGTTGACAACGGCCCATGCTGGTCTGGAGTTAGATCTGCAATCCAGTTTACTTTCTTTGGGAGTTCACATATGATTTAATCACCGCATGTTTGCGGGGTGGGACATCAGGCATCTGTTCGGTCGCAAAAAAAAGTCATCTTTTTGTGCCGCGCTGACGGGTCAAAAGCCCCTCAAAACAATCCAGAAAGCCACGTCTATATTGGCTTTTAGTTTTCAGACGCCTGATACTCAGGGAAACTTTCTTCCGCAGGTCGGAGATTCTAACACCTACGTTGAAACTCGGTATGCTTGTTGTGTCATCATACGAATATAAGAATCATCATTCCTGCAGATCCTCAAGGAAACTTCTTTTAATAACACACCCCCCCGTACTATTGCAAGACGTTGTTTGGCTCACCAGCTGTTTAGGCACGGTGCCGTCTTCTATGTCTCCAACATCTGTCATAGCCTAGTAGCTATACACGTTGTTGAGAACGTCAGAAATGGGTATCGTCCTCAAGCTCGCCTTTCATATGCTATACATGAATTCCAAGAACAGCTCGAGAAGTGAGGATCATAAGGAAAGGGGATGCAGAAATTACAAAATCCTGGAGTTGATAAGGTGAATGGCGCAGTCTAGCCAACGAGATGGCCTAAGGTGGCCACTGGTCGTTGTCTTCTTTCTACTTCTTCAGTGATACACAGACTTGAACAACCCGGAAGTTGATCATAGTTCTGATTTTGGCCACCTCTGAAGGTCTTTCCGCTTCGAATGGGCTGGCAATCACATAATACGGGGCTTTGCCCTCCCTGGTGGTTGCTTAACAATCCAACAACGTATAAAATTTTAATTAACAAGTTAACTACAACGATGTCCGAATAAAAAAAGGCCGCCGGAAAAGTCGCTCCCTTATCCCAAAATGTTTCCTTGGTTAGATACTTCAAACGTGCCACCTTTCCAATCCTCCGCTGCCAGTTATGAGATCGTACGACTTCTAGGTACATCCGTGCAAAAATCCAAGTTGGAGTTCTTTTCTGCCATCCCCTCCCTTTGCTCCATTATGCTCGCTATAAGACGACAAATCCAACCAGCATGCAGTTGTATTCGCGATTTTGTTCAGATGACTTACTCAGGCATCTTAAGTACGTAGCGGCCTGCGATTTTCCCTTCCTCTGCAGATGGAAAAGGTAATGTTAGCAAATGTCTTGTCAATTTCGCTTTTCTCAACTTCCAGACAAGTCCCCGGAAACAATGTTCCCTGCAATTGTTAAATCCCCCTTTTCCAAAAGGAAGCAAGATAAGAACCTCGAACTCACTCATCAAGTTAAAAACATTTCCCAACTCCGACAATGGCACCACCTTAATCGGCACATTGATGAGGCCTCTCCTGAAAAAGTCAACCGCCTCCTTCCCATCGAGCCGGTTGCCCACATAGCTTCCCCTGATCGTAATCATCCGCACCACCGTGTCAAACACAGGTGCCTTCAGCTGCGCATGCGCTGGTAGGCCAATGGCGACGATAGTGCCTCTCGATCGCACGTAGCCGGTTGCCTGCTGGAAGGGCAGCTCTGCTGCGGCAACAAGGAGCACAGCGTGCGGACCTAGCCCGTCCGGGGAGTGGGCTTTGACGTCTGCGACGAGGTCCTTGGTTTTTGTAAAGTCGACGTAGGCCTAGTTTATGCAAAAGCGGCATGACTCAGCTGTTGCCATCCCGCGGCAGGAATACATAGATAAGACAAGAAATTAATATGCGCACCTCAGCCCCCAACCTTTTACACAGCTCCCCCTTCTCCTCGCCCCCATCAATAGCAATAACCTGCAACCCCATCGCCTTCGCATACTGCTGCGCCAGCGAACCCAACCCACCCCCAGCCCCGACAATGGCCACAACCTGTCCGGGCTCCGCCCGGCTCTCCTTCAACCCCTTATAAACCGTGATTCCCGCACATAGCACCGGCGCCACCTCATCCAACTTCACCCCCTTTGGAATCGGCGTGACATGCGCCGCCTTTCCAAGACAATACTGTTGAAACGTCCCATCAACCGTGTAACCAGACAGAATTGCCTTTTCGCACAACGACTCGTCGGCACCCTCGCAGAAATCGCAGGCTAAACACGATCCGTTCAACCACTTGACGCCCACCTGCTCGCCCAGTTCGACGTGGGTGACTAGGTCACCGCGGGCCACCACGGTGCCGACACCTTCGTGCCCGCCCACCAAGGGCATTTTGACGGGTAAGGGCCAGTCGCCGTTCATGGCGTGCAGGTCTGTGTGGCAGACGCCGGAGTATTTGATGTTTACGAGGACTTCATCGTGGTCCGGCTTGGGGACGGGAATCTGCTTGTATTCCACGGGCCCGCCGACTTTGGGGCATACTTGGGCCCATTGGGTAGTAGGGATGGAGGGTTGGGGAGGCATTTTTGGGTGGATTGATTGCTCTCTTGGACGGGTTTTGGGGCTTGGAATTGAGAAACTGAGCTGTTTGAAAACGACGCAGCTTGTATATATGGGTGTATATACCTCGATATTCAATCAATATCGATATAACAGCGATAGGCGGAAGGAGACAAAATAGTAGCAGGGTAGAGGAGTGGGACGGAAAACTTCGGTCTCAGGGAAACTCAGGACCTTATATACCATCAGCGATATATAATATGTCATATCTACCTAAGTACTTACCTAAGGTAGGAGGTTTTTCTAGATACTGACCATGCACATGTGCAGCAAACTAGGGATAGCTACCTCTCATGCTGTTCTTCCGCTCCTTCGAACATCGAACCACCCTCCTATAACGTATGCAGTTGTAGTGGCTGGTTCGGAAATCGATAAACAATAGCAAGTAGTAGCATATAAGGTGCTAGGCGGGGATGGTTGCTCCAGCCTCCGTTGGTACTCCATGTTCCTCGCCCCTAGACCGTTATCATGACTCTCATATGACATATGACGATATGACATGCATCTTTATATGCACGTATGTATGAGACCACCCGGTAAACTCAACATCCACAAGCCACGTTAGGTGTCTTGTGTTGGAGTTATGGGCTTTAGGAGCAAGACAGTACCTAGGCAAGCAGGCCAGGCTTTATCGCCCTGGCTCTGGTACTTATTACATCAGAACGAGACGGGCCCTTGGTAGGGATCAAATCTTGATTTGCTGGGTTGTCTCTTTGCATCTCTAGCCGGCTGTATGATGTATAATGGGATGAGTTTCAGTGGCTTTGGTGTAGACTGGTCTGGGGAAGTCTGGAAGTTCTGCGGCGGGCGGAGGCGTCGGAGACGTAAAAGCCCTAATTGCCTATTTGAGTAATATGTGTCAAACTTTGCGGACACTTTGCTTAGTTCCCGCGTTAGCGGGAAGAATGCTATATATAGCTTTGTAAGCCATGGCGGTTTAGGATCTCTTGTTGGATTGGCGGTTGAGAAGTGGAAGGTTGAGCAAGTCCTAATATATTTAAATTTCAATAGGCTATCATTTACTCATATACCTGATATATTCGACGTTTTTCAAGTATTTAAATTGGTGATAAGGCTCGCGGATTCTTCCCACCTTTTCATGTCCTGTATGGCAAAATATATAGTCACAGGTCCCATAAATACGCGACATTGGATTGCTCTCAAGACCCCCATTATAAAAATTAACATAAGCACTAGAGAGCGATCTCATCCTCTCGCCGCTTGATAGAGATCCTCGCAAACGGGTCCGCGACCAGAGAAAGACCGTTGGTCCTCGTTGTTGGCTTACAGCCTTCTGCCAGTCGAATATCATACTTGAGCAACATATGACACAAGGCAATCTTGACCTCATTGGCTGCAAAGAATCGTCCCGGACAGGCGTGCTTCCCAAATCCGAATCCCAGGTTTTCAGGGGACGGTGACACGAGCTGGGCCCATGTCTCATTTCCGGGGGTTTCGCGCAATCGCAGGAAGCGATAGGGATCGAATGTGTTTGGGTCCTGGTAGACGTTCGGATCCCACGACTTGTTAGATGAGACGAAACAGACTGAGCCTTTGGGAATTATTGTTTTGTCTGATAGCTCGATATCTTCTTGCGCAAGACGTCGCATTGAGCCTGTAGATTGGGGAGAAAATAAGATTAGATTCACAATACACAAATGCACGGGTATCCTGGGATCAATGGGAATATGAAGATGTTCCTTACCGATTCCAATCGGTTTCAATCGCTGACTCTCCTTCACCACGCTGTCCATCAGCTTCAATTTGTACAATGCAGTCTTTTTCCATCCCTCTTCTTGGATAACCGATATAATCTCCTTACGCATCTCCTGAATAAGCCCCTCGCACTGACAAATATCAAGGAGGACTTGTGTGATCATGTCAGACGTGGTATGGATCGCAGCAAGTGAGAACGACAACTGCGCGATAGCAGGATCATAAGGACGACCCTTGGCACACTCCTCCATCCATTCCATTGCGTCGTGATAACGTTCTGGCTTTTTACCGGCCCGATTCGCTGCCTCTTTAGCCTCCCGTCTCTCCTTGATGACAGGGGAAATGATATCCCTGGTCTCCTGAATTTCTCGTCGGACCTTACGACAAGATGGCAGAAATTTAGCCACCACAGGACGTACTAGCGCAGGCCATAGACGGAGATCCTGAGCAGCAACAAAAGAGTCAACAGTGTAGCTTATAGTGATTCGAAGCCAGTCAGGATTGCGGCATATCTTGTCGCCTAGGAAAACCTTGGATGACAGCTGGGCTACCAATTGGAGAATACTTGGCTTAAGGGCGATATCATGCCAATCTACTTAGTCACTTAGTAAATGTGTCGTCCTTTAAGGAAAACGGAATTACTAACCGCGATTATTTGTCCAATGCTTCTCAAGGGCGACAGAAGTCTCAGCAGTGAGAGGCTCAGTGACATTTCCTAAACGATTAGTTAGTATCCCTGGCGGGGAATAGGGCAAGGGAAGCAAGGCGCATTGTAGGCATTACTCACCAAGGCTCTGTGTCAGTTTCATACGGACCGCATCCTGAAAAATCTCATCACTTGTTGTTCCCTGCTTGAAAGGCTCAAACCCTGGAAGGGTTGAGTGAAATTCCCTCGCGACAGCGGCACCAAAGCTCAAACCATGGTGGCTGCGGATATCATTGGCATACTTCGCGTCCAAGACAATTTTGGTTCCGTCGTCTGAAACAAGACGGAAAACACTGGCCTGAATGTTCGAGGTTAGCAAATAGATAGCTTCGATGTGTATGTCCACGTAAAAAAAATACATACTTGACTGAAGCCAGTATTTATCAAGTTGCGTGCATCCCTCAGGAAACGCTTCCGTGCGTTGGTGTATTTAATTTCAAACGGCTTCTTTCCATTGATCAACGGGAAAGGGGGCTTTTGGGACGAAGTCCAAACAAAGTATAACGTTGATAGAACAACGAAGGCACCGGCCAGGGCGAGAGGGTCAAGCCCAGGGGAGTGTAACACTGTATTAAGAAGCATTGCGGGAGATGGTGGTCTCTCACACAAGAGTATGAACTCGGAGAAAATAAATATTGAAGAAGCCAAATGGATGCAGACCTTTTCTTAAGCCGAAATGCGGTGCGGGGAAGAGAATTTATACTATTCCTCCCATCGAACATTCGTTTGTCGCGTTCCGTAGACTATCCCATAATTGACATGAGATCCCTGCTAAGAGTGCATAATCAACGGGTTGGTTTCATGATCGGAAGCATGAATTTCCTGTGCGAGTTTCCGTCCCTCTATATGTACGTTGTGTGCAGGGAAGATTGTTCGCGACACCCAGCAAAGCAATGATTCAGCGTTTCCACCGAGTTTCAGGGATACGCTCAATCAAAACTAAGCATTGGGACTGATCTCCATATCTCCACTCCACAAACTTAAGCGTTTGCGGGGCCGCTGAATCATTGCCTCTTGTGACGAATCAAGATGAATTGCTTATGCAGAGGGTGTTTGTTGTGCATTTTATGCATGCAAGTAAAAGATGGAGATTTATGTGCGAGTCTAGCTGCTATGGGATGCGGTTTTAATGTTTGAGACAGGGGAGATGACGGGGATGTATATACCGAGGCTCAAGCCTTATTTTACTGCGTAGTAGAAGAGCGTTGTTTATTGAGGGGATTTGAGTACCAACACCAATAATCTGCTTGATAGTTGATATATCAGTGTAAGAAACAAATTTTATCGGAGCAGGTACATATACACGTACTTATCTGCGTACCAAATTGAACATAACTACCGATTTCAGATGGACTTGCGGCAGTCACCAAGGTCTAAGCACTCGCACCGTGTCCATAGACTTGTGCGAGCCCAGCATTGGAAAAGCGTTCAAGTTGTGCGATTAGTTGAATAAAAGCTGGCAGAGCTCCTCACTGCCTGGCTGCAACTTATGCAGCAAAGCCTCATCATTCAAAATACCTCGCCGGCTGCCTTCCAGCACTGCACCATATCCCACCCCCGTCCCCCCCCAAAAAGGAAAAGAAAAACATCTCCAATCCTTCTCGTAGACCCATGACAGCGCTTGTCGCTGAAGTGTCCTGTCAGCTTCCATATTATATTCGAACTTGGGAACCTTTCGGGCACGTGTAGTCATAACACACTTCTCTGTATACTGAAGAACTGCCGGGGTATGACTGTAGTGACAAGTCTCACGCAGATCGCAAGCAGAATCAGACAGCCAACTTTCAAAACCACCCCTTATCGTTGTTCGTGTTGTCGTTGGATGTAGTAGACAATGAGAAGCGAGTTGTGCAGCCTGGCTCTTTTAAAGCGTTGGCAACGAATTCCTCGTCATATTCCCACTGTCTACGAGGGCTCTGGCCTCCTCCATCTTCTCCAAGGCTTCTTCATATTCTTCCAACTCACTCGCCTTCCGTGCCGCAAATGTCTCCAGCTCATTTTTGTTAGAGACATTCTTCTCTAGCCCCATCCACTTGGTGATTCCCAGGTGTCGGCGCAGCTGTGTAAATGGAAAACCTCGGTGGTCATTGAAGCCAGATGATAAGAGAATGTGCAACCACATGGCACCAGAGGCTTGTGACCACTTGATGAGACTAGAGAGCTCTTTCTCTTCGTGCCCAAGAAATTTTGCCTCTTCCTCCTCCAAGATATGTATAAATGTTTCCAGGCATTTGTAATATCGAGTCGTGATCTTGGGCGGTGGTTCATCACCTGTGCAGTCCCACGCATCATTGACAGGCCTGTCTTGAAGAAGCCACCATGGTGCAGAGCCAAACAGCTGAGCAGGTCCAATGTACGACCACTCCAGATCCACTACTCCAACAACAGTAAGGTCCTCTTTGCTACGGACGATAACGATTTGCCAAGCCAAGGTCATCACATATTAGCTTAAACTTGGAACAGTCATATTTGGCGTGAACAAAATCTGGTATCAGGCTTTTCAAGGTCTTGAAAGCGGCGTATTTGTTCTGAGCATTATAGAAATCAGCAGCTGAGTTTGGCTGATGGGTGAGTTGGCCCCAGTCTGCTCAACAAGGTACTGAAAATACTCAGTTGTCGTCGCAAACCCCTGAGTACGGTCACCTAAACTCATTTGCTTAGTTAACACAGTCATTGGAGGAATGAACATAAGAAGAGAAAAGGAAGGCAATAAGGCCTACCGAAGACGTCAACTCCTCCGTTTGTAATATAGCATGCTCCTTGAATGTCAGCGGTCGTGACAGAGTAGGATGTTGAGCTTTGTCCTCTGGCCATGGGAGACTTCCGATTTGATCAAAATCAAGATCAAAAAGCTGAAGCATAAAATTTGCCATCGGCCTGTAAATGAGATCAATGTCGTAATCACTCATATCCTCTCTCATGACTCTGCTGGGATTCTCAGCATTGGGATCCTCGAGGATTTTGCTAAGACTCACACCAGCAATGAAGTCCATTATGATGAATGGGCCTAGACCAAGTGAGTTTCCGATAGCAGCGCCCCATGCCCGCACTTTCGGGACAGGAATGGCTGTTCTATTACGAATGAGATTCAAAGCTGCAACCTCCATGGCAACTTTCTCATCAGCGTAGCCATCATTTACCATACCCACACGAGGGAAACGGACCATCCAAGCGGTGCATTCTTCGAATACCATTTTCACACAAGCATTAAACGCGCCGTGGTGAAACGAGCCGTCAAGTTGACAGAGAACCTTGTCAGGATGGAAGGTTGAAACCCACTGGCAGAGACGACCAGCTCTGTGAGTTTCGTTCACCTTGTCAACCCAGATCTGACCCTGCATTTCATGGACGATATCGATAAGCGTGTTGGTTTCCATGGTTGGTTGAAGACGAGCAATGCAATTACGACCTTAGAGAGTTGGGTGAGCTGGTCGAGAGACGCGCAAGAAAGACAAAGGAGTTGCAGGGCTGCGGCTTGTTTTACAGCTGGTCGCACACATGCTTTAAGAAACACCTAGGGATGAAGTTACGGAATATTACTCCATACAATCAAACAAAGAATTATGATCTTGACAAATCTACGCCAAGACCATCGAAACAGCAATTTTGCTGTTCTAAGGAAAGGTTAAGTTGAGGTTCAGGGCAAATACCGGCGGTTTAAAGTTGGGTATGAGGGGATATCTGTTCGTCGAATGATGTTTTATTAGTACGACAGGGTCCTAGAACTTGTGCTGTGTGAAGTCGAATACATTTGCAGACGAAATCACGTCTCGGCATACGCTAATGCATTCTCATGCGGTTAGTTTAGAGCGCCCCAGTCGTAATGCGAAAAATGAAATGATCAGAATTTGTATGGCTGAGACTGAACATGCCCATGCCATCATATTTAAGTCACGAAATGGGGGGTTATACTTTAGTTCGATGATGTGGTGTAGCATTGTATGATCTGCCGGCGCCTACATAGCAAGCAGTTGACCCAGAAGAAGAGAAAAAGGAAAAGAAATAGAAGCACGAGTAGCCTGATACTTTCCGAAGATATCTATATGTCACCGCCAAATAACAGTCAGTTAGGCTGATACAATGAGCTACCGCAGTGGGTGTCCAGGCTTTTATAACTCACTTCCATTAGTTATCGCCTTTGCCAAATATTGACTGGTTGGGCTATCAGGTATATGAGCACCAGCCCAGAGAGAAAAATTGGCTTGGAGTCTAGGCGGTTCTCAAACAACCTGTCCAATTATCAAACCAGCTCAATAGCTCAGCACAAGTAAATGCTGATTAGGAGTATCCAAGTAGAGTATATTTGACCCTCCACCCCCTAAAATACAAAGCACAATAATCACACATCATACACCAGAGCTCTCCCTCCAACCCCCGCAACCACATCCGGGAAGCTCTCCATAAAGTCCGGCAAAATTCCCCACCCACTCTCCCTCGTAAACGTCTCATAGAACCCACGTCGAATCTTCACTTCATCACTCCACGGATCCCTACACAAAATACTTTCTTCCCGTGGCCACCGCACCCGCACGGAGCTGGCCAGCATCCCCAATAACTCATCCCACCGCTCTCGGTACACCAGCCATTGCTGAATCAGTTTCAATCGTAGCCGCGGCCACGTAATAAAATCCAACACCATCGGATGCATAATCTGACTCTGCTCCCATAACGGCTTCATAAAATCGGGCAATCTAGGAAAAGTGGCTGGGTTGGGCGTGACAAGCCATTTGGTGAAGTGGTACAGGATCCAGCCCAGCGCTAGGTGCTCGGGATCCTGCAGTGGGCGTCTGCGGAGGGTACTGTGAATCTCGTCAGCTAGTGGGTTGGTTCGCGTGCCGTATAAGATGTCCAAGGGGGAGGAAGGGGAGTCCGGAGCCAGGGCGATTTGGGCTGGGTGGGAGAACCAGGGGCAGGAGATGTTGCGGGGAACGGAAAAGTCGTCATCATTTAGGGGGAGGACACTCCATGAGAGGGAGGATCCTGCGTGAGATGATTCTATACAGGATGGTAATGACGGCGGCGGGATTTTCGATAGTGGTGGTTGCAGCGTTGAAGCCGACAGGAATGCCGTAGGGCTGAAGGGGTCGGCGTTTGAGTCGTTTATGTCGTCGCTTGGTTCTCCCACTGAGCCAGCAGCGGTGGAATAGTGTGGTTCAGCATCTGACGCTAGTAGCATTTGTCGATGATAGCCGTTTAGGTCCGCATTTTCTTGTACTTCATGTAAATTTGGTATCCCCTGGGGCGCTTGCTGCAGAGCAGCAGCAGCAGAGCTATCCCAGCTGATGCTATCCGCCGGGTCTACATCCCAGGATCGGACAAGTTGCCTTAACTTCTCATGGCGCACCGTAAGTGCTTCATTCTGCCTTCGAAGCAATTCAATTTCTTGCAGACGTTGCTGCACTTTTTGATCATTGTGGTATTGCTCGCAATGTGCCAGCTGCTGCTCGAGCTTAGCCGTATGGCGCAACTTCTTGTCGCGAAGAGCCTGCTGAGCGCGTCTATCCCGAAGACGCTTTTTCTCGGCCGAGGACATTAAATACGCGATATATCATCACTCTCCAAGATCCGTCCTCCCTCAATCGATTGATACTTTTGAGTAAAAAATAATAGTAGTGGGATGAAAGATGGAACCGATAGTCGTCGTTTTCCCTGAGCGTCGTTGGCTCACCGCCTTGATTACTGGCCAATAATAAACACATATTGGCGGCAAAAAATCCCGGTTTTAAAACCATCGCCAAACAGCCCTCCTCCATCCTCTCCCATTCATTCGAATTGACGTTTACATAAACCCATATACATGAATGAAGGTAGATGCTAAATTATGGCAGTACCGATTATCACTTCCAAAAAAATATCCATCATATCTTAACCCGTCTACCCTTAGGCTTTGAAATATACGTTGACTTAACATCTCATAGCCTTTGTTTCTACTAGCCCAAATATCTATCGGGAAAGGGTCCAAGGGAACCACTGTACCGAAGGGATATGGATCCTTAAGGCACAGGGCCCTAAGATGTGGTATCCGACAATAGCGGCAACCTGTTTGTTGCCTGCGAAAAAAGACCTCTCTACCAGTTGCCGAGAGTCCTTATATTGACGAGAATCGTTCAACAACATCCGCAAGGTATCTTCTTACCGTCAGGAACGGCTTATTTCCATGCCAAAATCCATGGATGGTAGCATGTCTTGCTTAGAAAATGGTTATACCATGTTCCTGGCCCAAAGAACTCTTGTCTGGGAAATAACAGCTTTTCCAAATTACGCATACGGGAATTCTTGTTATGACTCCTCTCAATGAAGACCCTGACATAGAAAGAACCTTTCTAGATACATCTATTGAATGCTTATGGAAGGCCTACTGTTGCCCCATAAAGGCATACTCCTCCTCCCTTATAGCAATGGGTCGCCTTCCCTTCTGCAAGGCTGCCTGCGATTTCCACGTCCGGGTTTGCTAATCTCTGCCAGACTCATCGAGACTTAATCGAACAGGCCAGTGTTTGAGAGACTCGCAGCCCCATGCATTTTATCCGCTGTCGAGCGTGATGTGTGTTTTCCGCCCCAAGCCCTCTGCCAATCTTTGTTATAGAGAGTGGCTGGCCGGAGTCGTGGCCACGTCATGTTACTGCTAAGGATCTGTGTCTCTGTGGAGATCATATGCTCAGTTGTTCACACTCGTGAAGTGGACAAAGATTTCCGGATAGTGTGAGATTCAAGGGCTGCGTGTAGGTAGACGGGAGAGGTCCCATGGAAACCACTGCTTTACTACAAACTGAGTAAAGCTTCTTATTTCACCCTTATTTGACGAGCATCGTAAATGTTGAGTGAATGGATGAATGGTATATCTCAACATGTTAATCCTGATATATGCACAGCTTAAATTTCCAACTCAAGCCGCCTGCTATCTCCACTAAAGGTTGACTCAGGCTAACTGTTTGGTATAGACTTACCTATCAGAAGAAACTCTGGTGATGCAATACGTATGATATCCAAACCACTGTGCTGCGTCAAGTGGCGGACACTGCCATTAGAAAAATACACCAATCAAACACAGTTGAGAATGGCACAAATCAGCAAAGAAGAATTCGAACTAGCAATAGAAACCGTAATATCTCATCAGGAAATTGCAAAGAATGACATGGAAGTTGCTAGTGAACAGCTACCCTCATCACCAGTTCTACTACTGTTTTCAAGTGCTTCTGGGACAGATTGGGTACACTTTTCAGGGGTGTTGAGAACTTTTTTGGCACAATTCAAATTCCCGACTGCTTCTCCGGCCATTTAGAGGACGATCTACAGTGATTCTGCCGCAAGGACAGGTATAAACGATCTACCATCCCCAGACAGGAGGGTTGGAAATGGCGACCCTTGCCATTCCATATCTTTAAATCCAAGTAGATATGGGAATAGATGGACAGAAATTGCCTTTACCCGGCGGAACAGCGATGATGAGGCACTGTTCAATACTGCCTGCGGACATGTCCCCTTCAAATATTGACCCTGATGATGGGGGGCCAACAGAGAGCAGTGCTATGGGCGGAGCGAAATCCCCAGGCCATACCACGATGACAAGTGGTAAACGAACACGGAGTGGTCGCTACATATATACTAGGATAGAGATGGATTTTATTTTTTGTAGATTTCAGATGGGGGAGGGAGAGAGAAGGGAACGAAGCGGCTGTTTTTGTTAGGAATAATCCTCCGCCGGCAGGAGGACTGTAGGCTGGCTTTTGAAAGGAGCCTAGCCATATTTATTTGGAGTTCATTTTGACGGCAAAATGTCAGGCAATGGAATACTATTTGACTATTCTTAATTCTTTGAGAGGGAAATCGACGCCTTTTTGTTCGTGAGAGCAGAGGTATTTCCTAGTAATATTGTATTGGATTAATTTACCAACCATTCCTGATGCACGAGGCACAACAGCTGAGGATTCCCAACTAAAATTTCCAGAGCTCTCCGTCGAAAAGAGTTGCGATGGTTCGTATCGAAAAAAGGAAAAGAGCCAGAACCGGCTGAATTTTCCATGGACTGGATGGCGATTGGGCGCTGTTGATGTCATGGAATTGTGGACGATACGCTTCCATCACCCATGAATGATGATAGCAAAAAAAGACCCCACATAGGTAAGGGAATAAACTCGGAATCAATGAATGGAATGATATGATTTTTTTTACGAGTGATAGAAGTGAAATGGGGGGAATTGAAAGCTGGTATTGATCTAGGCGAAATTGAATAATGCAATGATACTTTTGTTTGATAATGGTAATAGAATGCGGAATAATAATATAAATTGCATGGCAAGTATGAGGAGGGGGAGATTCTAAAAGTGTTTTGGGTTTCTTGTTTGATGTAAGAGGTTGGTTGAATTTGCGACTCGGGAGGGGGACCAAGCAAGGTGGTGGCCCGCGAAGGCGAACAAAGAGATGGACGAGCACTTAAAGAGGTGAATGGGGAGATGCAGGCGAAGGAGAAAAAAGATGGAATAATGCGGGAGACTGGAAGTAAAAGAGGCGAAGCGAGACAGTTGGGCCAAGAGAAGAACAGAGCAGGGAATGCTCATACTATTATTATCGTGAGTTGTAACGCCAGATATCCGCGGTGCAGTGCAGGGCACGTATACGAATCGAAGCGAAGGAAAGAAATAAATGGAAATATATCATTTAGCCCTATGGAAGAAGAGATTATGGGGTGAATAACACACACACACACACAGAGAGAGAGAGAGAGAGAGAGAGAAGACAGAAACTTCCCAGCCACTTTCATGCGGTGAATTGTAATGGCGAAAAGGCCACACAATGGTAATAACAAGAATGAAATAATATTTGTCCTGGTGGGATGATTTGATGGTTTGATGGTTTGATATAGTTTGGATGATGGAGATGAGAGATATGCGATCTCGCGGTAACAAGCCTGTATGTAACTGTATCTGTAAATGAAATACACATAGTAATGGCTGCTTCAGCACGGGCAGTACTGAGTAATACGGCGTACCAATACATCCCAGCGCGTGGCCCAGCAGCCTCATCGGACGACATCAGGGGATCCATTCATTGACCGTTGACTGACCATGGAGGAGGAGGCGCCTCCCTCGCCTGCAACAACCTCATCGTCCATCGCCTCAACCTCATCCTCCAACAACCTCATCCCCATCTCCATCTCCATCCCCATCCCCATCTCTATCCCCATCACCCGCATCACCGTCGCCCAAGCTTGCCACCAATCACCCGCCATCTGTAACCTTCTTCCTGCTGCCGCTGCTGCTGCTTCTTCCATGCGAATCCACTAATAATAATAATAACTTCCAACTCCCCCGTCCCTTGGTTTCGTGCTTGGGTGTCTGCTCTCTCTCTGCTCGCTGCACAATCCTCCTCAGCTTTCTTCTCAAGGTAATTTATATTCCTTCCCATCATCCAACATCTACTTCATCTACTACTCTACCAATAATAGCACGTCTCTTTGGACGAGAAACCTTTTTTCCCGCCGTTAGCTGACACGTCCTCCCAACAGCCAAGCTCCGTCACATTCCTTTGGGACGAGCCATTCCTGCTCTTCACCTACTCCATGGCTGTCTCTCATCATCCTCATCTCGATAAATAATCCCGCTGCTGCCGCTGCTCTATATAAATCGCTCTAAGGCGCGATTCGCAAAGAGAAGCTAGCCGTGATGGCCGGAGGACCCCCTTATACCGTCCACTCTCCCACCCAGCAGCCTCGTTTCGCAAACTACTCTCCTTCCCCCAGAGACAGGTCCTCGTATTCCAACAATGACCCTTATCAGCCTCCTCCCCACACCCCCCCGGCCTACCCGCCTTCCTCCCTGGCGCGGAGCCCGCACTTTGGCCACGCCGCTTCCCCGATGATGAACACCACCCTTCCGCCCTTGAACGGCTCAGCGCCCCATGCTGATACCTCTCCGTCTTATCACGCCCACTCCACTTCCGCAACACCTCAGTTCTCTCTGCATCGCCCCTACGGGGGCTCACACATGTCCTCCTCCGCCCACTCTCCGCCGCCAAGTCTCTACGGCCAACAGGTCTCGTCGCACACTCACCCAAACGCCTCGACCGAACCAATGGCCCGGTCGCCAAAGCGGGAGCCTGAGACTGCGCTTGATACAAGGCCAAATAGCTTGGGGTATGCTTCGCAGTCGCCCATGATGCGGGATACAAAGCCTGCTTCTCCGAAGGAATCCGTATGTCATTATTTCCTTTATAGAATTGTCTTTATTATATGTATATTCACTTTACTAAACTACTATAAAGAAACCCGCTAGAACAGATCCCATGTCGTTTGCCAGCATCCTTTCTGGCCCTGCTGAGGAACGTCCCGCGCGCAAGGCAACCCCCCCTCCCCGGGCTAGCAAAGTGAATGAGCCACCTGCAATCGCCCCTGCGCCTAAGGTAGAAAAGCCCAGACAGTCAACCTCGGAGAGACGCCGCCAGCCAGCTCACTTGGAACCTTCCTACAATGACATCTCACCCCGCCCATCCACCAACGGCGTATCGTTGACCAAGACCGGCGCTCCTTCGCACTCAAGATCTAGGAAGTCCGTAGTTGAACGTGAGAACGACAAGATCGCCAAGGCTATGGAACGGATTGATTCCTTGGACAAACGCGATCTCGAAGCGCCAGGTTTTGAACACGAATACGCGCGCTACATCCGTAAAGGAAAGAAGCGTGCTCGTGAAGTAGAAGCCATTGAAGCACGGAAACGCAGAGTATGTACCATCCTTTTTCTTCCCTGTAAGTACTAGTTCCTGCTGAACTATCTAACTATGTTGTATAGCGACGGCAAACTGTTTTCCTGGGCCAACTAGCCAAGGTCTTTGAAAAGCAGGTTCTAGAAGGAACTGAGAGATTCAACCGGAAACATGAACCCGCCGTTCAAATCGAAGTCCAGCAGAAAGAGATCCAAGATGAAAAGGAGCGGAAAAAGGACATGCAGAGAAAACGGCGTCGCGAGAACACCGTCCGCCTTGAAACCCAGAAGATGGATGAAGCTCGCCAGAAAGCCTTTGAAGCTGAAGATGCCGCAGAGAGGGAACGCCTGATGCGTGAAGTTGAAAAGTCTCGCAAGAAGATCAAGAGCACAAGACGCGCTCTTGAGCGAGGGAACGAGCCAGAGGAAATCAGCGAAGTTACACCGTTGGCGCCAAACCTTGAAGGTGGCACTACCAGCACTTTCCACGTCGCGTCCAGATCTCCGCCACCAAGGAGAAAGTCTGGGAAACTGGGTGCTTCCTCGCGACCAAAGAAATCAAAGGAGAAGAAGCAGGCCGAAAAGGACGCTGCCGAAGCTGCATATGCGGCTATGGAGAAAGACGAGGAGCTTGTCCCTCTTGCTCCAAAGGAGGATCCGAAGAAGGAGGCCTTGAAGAAAGAAGCCAAGGCTGCTCGTTCCAAAGAAGCAACTCCGGCACCGCCCGCTACGCCGTTCGAGTCCAAAGCTTACAACGCCCTTTACGAGTCTATCTGGAGAGAGATTGCTCGAAAGGACGTTCCCAGAGTTTATCGTATCAAGGCTAACTCGCTAAATACCCGCCAAGAAAACCTCCGCAAGACTGCCCAACTGGCTAGCAAGCAAGCTCGGAAATGGCAAGAACGTACGAACAAGAGCATGAAAGATACTCAAGCTCGGGCGAAGAGAACCATGCGAGAGATGATGTCGTTCTGGAAACGCAATGAGCGTGAAGAGCGTGATCTACGGCGTATGGCTGAGAGACAGGAACTGGAATTGGCTAAGAAGGCAGAAGCTGATCGCGAGGCCAACCGCCAGAAACGGAAGCTGAACTTCTTGATTTCCCAGACAGAGCTGTACTCGCATTTCATTGGCCGGAAGATAAAGACCAATGAAGCAGAGCAGACCGATGAGACGGCTGTTGTCGATACTAATACAGACATAGGCCCTGCTAAGCCGGTCATAACACTTCCTGACCAAGATGGCAAGGCGGTCGCAAAGGTCACCAATTTCGAAGACCTTGACTTTGATGCAGAAGATGAATCCGCATTACGACAGGCTGCTATGGCCAATGCCCAGAATGCTGTTCAAGAGGCACAAGATCGGGCTCGGGCTTTCAACAACGAGGAGAACAAGATGGCTGCCTTTGACGAGGGCGAGATGAATTTCCAAAATCCTACAAGCTTTGGCGATGTCGAGGTTTCTCAGCCGAAGATGCTTACTGCCCAGCTGAAGGAATATCAATTGAAGGGCTTGAACTGGCTTGTCAATCTCTACGAGCAGGGTATCAACGGTATCCTTGCAGACGAAATGGGTCTTGGTAAAACGGTACAGTCCATCTCAGTCATGGCTTATCTTGCCGAAGTACACAACATCTGGGGCCCGTTCCTTGTCATCGCACCGGCTTCGACTCTTCACAACTGGCAACAAGAAATTTCTCGTTTTGTTCCCAACATCAAGGTCCTACCGTATTGGGGTTCGGCTAAGGACCGGAAAGTCCTTCGAAAGTTTTGGGATCGCAAACACATCACATACACCAAAGAGTCAGAGTTTCATGTTTTGGTGACGTCCTATCAGCTGGTCGTGTTGGATGCACAATATTTCCAAAAGGTGAAATGGCAGTACATGATTTTGGATGAGGCTCAGGCTATCAAGTCTTCCCAGAGTTCACGTTGGAAGAATCTTCTTGGCTTCCATTGCCGCAATCGACTACTTCTTACTGGAACTCCTATCCAAAATAACATGCAGGAGCTGTGGGCTTTACTCCACTTCATTATGCCGACGCTTTTCGATTCTCACGACGAGTTTAGCGAGTGGTTCTCCAAGGACATTGAGAGTCATGCCCAGAGTAATACGAAGTTGAATGAAGATCAGCTGAAGCGGTTGCACATGATCTTGAAGCCGTTTATGCTTCGTCGTATTAAGAAGCACGTCCAGAAGGAGCTTGGCGACAAGGTTGAGAAGGATGTTTTCTGCGACCTTACCTATCGCCAACGCGCCTATTACTCTAACCTTCGCAACCGGGTCAGTATCATGGACCTCATTGAGAAGGCCGCTATTGGCGATGATTCGGATAGCACTACCTTGATGAACCTGGTTATGCAATTCCGCAAAGTTTGCAACCACCCCGACTTGTTTGAACGGGCGGAGACCACGTCTCCTTTTTCCGTGGCCCACTTCGCTGAAACGGCATCTTTCCTTCGAGAGGGATCATTTGTCGATGTGGCATACTCCACTAGAAACGCCATTGACTATGACTTACCACGCCTTCTCTGTAGCTCGGATGGGCGCCTCGACGTTGCCGGACCAGGAAACGATAAGGCTGGGTTCAACGGAAAGTACCTCGCCCACATGATGAACATCTGGACGCCAGAGAATATTATAGAAAGCATGAAACAAGACCAGGCATTCTCGTGGTTGCGTTTTGCTGACACTTCAGTTGGAGAGGCTTATGAGCTTTCTCATAAAGGAGTGTTCGAGCGTGCAATCAAACGCCGCGGTTATTCGAATCGCCTTTCCCGGTTGATGGTTGCTTACGATGATGCCGAAGATGAGCCCACCTCGACAATTTCCGCTCATAGCATGTTCAACATCGTGGAACGCAATGACCGTCGAGCTTTGACAGATATCACTACCGAAGGCCGCATGAATGAACTGTTGAATATTTCCAGCAGAACATTCCAAAACGAGGGCTTGGGTATGATCGAACCATGTGCTAAGCCCGGCGCATCCGCTCCGCCAATCACGATCTCATGCTCCAACCAGTCGAGCAATTTCGAAATCAGGGATACTCTGTTCAACATGACTGTTCAGCACGCGCTATTTGGACACACTACTCAGGCCGTAGATACGGAGATATTAGAGAAGAAGCTGGATCCTTCTCAATATAGTCTAGCACCAATGCTTCCTGAACCCTTATCAGTCAAGGGCCGATACACAAACATTTCAGTACCGTCAATGAGGCGATTCGTCACAGACTCAGGCAAGCTCGCTAAGCTCGACGAACTCCTTCGTGAGCTAAAGAACGGCGGCCATCGTGTACTGCTCTACTTCCAGATGACTCGCATGATAGACCTCATGGAAGAGTACCTCACCTACCGCAACTACAAATACTGTCGTTTGGATGGTAGTACCAAACTCGAAGACCGCCGCGACACTGTTCTCGACTTCCAGCAACGGCCCGAAATCTTCGTTTTCCTTCTCTCTACTCGTGCCGGTGGGTTGGGTATCAATTTGACAGCTGCAGATACAGTCATATTCTACGACTCCGACTGGAATCCCACCATCGATTCGCAGGCTATGGACCGCGCCCATCGCCTCGGCCAAACCAAGCAAGTCACCGTCTACCGTCTCATCACTCGCGGAACAATCGAAGAGCGCATCCGCAAACGAGCCTTGCAGAAGGAAGAGGTGCAGCGCGTGGTTATCTCTGGCGGTGCCGGCGGAGGTGTTGACTTTAACACACGCAGCCGCGAGAACCGCACCAAGGACATTGCCATGTGGCTTGCGGATGACAACCAGGCGGAGATGATTGAACAAATGGAAAAGGAGGCCATGGATAAGGCCGAAGAAATGGGCGCGAAGAAGGGCAAGAAGGCTGCTGCTAAGAGGAAGAGGGATGTTACGCTAGATGACATGTATCATGAAGGTATGTTAATTTGCAATATGGAATTGCCCCTTAAAAGAACGCCACTAACTCATTTATGCTTGCAGGCGAAGGACACTTTGAAGACGTCAGTGCCAAACCATCCGGTGCCGCGACTCCAGTATCTGCTGCCGACAATGTCCCCGCTGCTCCTGCTGGTGGGAAATCCAGACGGGGCGGACGTGGCGGCGGCGGTGCAGGGCGGTCGAAGAAGGCGAAGACGACCAAGGAGAGACTTCGTTTGATTGATGGGGAGACTTGATCTATTGGAAAGATAGAGAAACAAAAGAGATGACAAGGTTATCTGTGTTTATTAGCTTTTGGGTCTTACCTTTTATTCTTCTTGTTTTTGTTTTTATTTGGCCTGGGAAATCATCTTGTGTTTTATGTGTATATGTGCATGTGCGATAATTTGTAGAGGGAGCAGGATCGGACGGGCTGGACTTCCTTTCTGTTTCTTTTTAAAGCTCTTCATACTCCGTTTTGATGGGTTGCGGTCTTTATTTTATTTGTATTTACACACATTTTTGTCCGCTTTATTCTATTATACTTTTATGTGTTGCTCGACCTCTTTATTTACTTTCTTAATTCTATGTTTTTTAGAAAAGGGGGTTGAGATAAAAAAGAACATGTTTTTGATTACATCTTGATCTATTTGAATTATAGTTTCTCTGCTTTTCTTTTTTTTAATTTTTTCATACATCACTATATTCAGTTGATATTTATCATTTTCGTCCAGGTTCCATGCATATTCCTCCATATTGCTGTGGGAAGGTAACGTTATGATGGTTGTCAAATCCGGTTTTCAACAAGGGAATGCTAAAGGGACACTTTATGGGGAAAAGGAAATATATGAAGATCAGGAGAAAACTTTTGAGATACGTATGCTTCTCTGTTAATACGCAGTATACCCATGTAAAATCTACGCACAGATATATATATACCCGGTTGGCCTGGCATCGGCTGACTATCTGAGCTACGTGGGCTTCGTTAGTCGGATGGTATGGCATGTGTGACAAGTATCAGCCCCGAAGGCGTTCTATGTATTTCTAGAAATACGGTGCAAAATTTTAAACGTGCAAAAATACATAATTGAGGTGGTTAGAAGAGGAGTAAAAATGCCGTTCACAGTTCGGGATCGAGGTTGCGGCTGTGTAAATACGGCTAACTACTCATGGGCAAACATTTCATCTGTAAGAACCTTGGAAGGAAGCCAGGATGAATATTTTCTTTCAGTTTCTTTCCTTTTCCTTCTTTTCAGCTCTGGGTAACCAACCCCCTGTTTCTCAGCACAATTAATTCAAATCAGCCTCCGTTTACAAGTAACATATGGAGAAGAGAAAAGGCCACCCAGAGATTTGTCAGTCCAGGAAGCATTTTTGTGGAGCTATTTCCTTCCCCGCATTTAGATCATAGTCCATGGAGCAGTGGCAGGAT
This sequence comes from Helicocarpus griseus UAMH5409, assembly GCA_002573585.1. Taxonomy (NCBI): domain Eukaryota; kingdom Fungi; phylum Ascomycota; class Eurotiomycetes; order Onygenales; family Ajellomycetaceae; genus Helicocarpus; species Helicocarpus griseus. The sequence goes on from PDNB01000022.1 coordinate 89,026, forward strand.
GTCGACACATGGACAGGAGAAAACAGGTAAAGGGGTGGCCGCTGACGAGACGACAAGGTCAGGATTGATAGCAGCGAAAAAACAATAATCAAGAATACTGATACTCCGCAATCGGGACGAAGCTTGTTGAGAACTTGAGATCTCACTAATGCGAGTTGTTGGCGAGGAGTTGGGAGCCGTGGGCCGAAGATGGATCAGTTGGGATCACATGGATTTTAATACGAGGGAGATGGGGGTTTCTTGTGCGGAGAATGAGATGCTTGCTCTTGTTTGAATTAGTGGATAATAATATGCGATATCTGTTACTGCATCTGTAGACTGTAGAGCAGTTTCACGTAGATTGAAGGAGACATTTACCCGACATCCGAGCTGAGTCAGCAGGCTGCTGGAAAATTCTGCCCCCGACTAGCCGGGCTTGGCGGTGAGAGCCAATCAGACCCGCCTTATTAACCATGGCCCCGCTTTGGGAATAGCGCCGGGTTTCTGCCAATGCAAATATATATCAACCTCATACAACACCCCCCCCCCCCCCCCTTATATATAAGGTATATACAGGAACAATTCCCCGTTGTCATCCGCCATCTGAACTACTCGGGAGACAGGACCACCCCTGCTCAACACCCATTGAAATCATCCGACCACCCACCGTACTCTCCACGAGCACCACCATGGAGGCCCTGCTCAACCAGTCCCGCTCGCTCTGCCCCTTTCTGCAGAGGACCTCCCCTGCCACCCTCCGCTCGCTCTCCACCGCAACCACTAGGCCCAATGCCTCCAGCCCCCGCGGTGGCACCATCTCCAACCTGCAGGTCATTGCCCGCAGGTGCCCCATCATGAGCAAGGCTCTGGCTGTCCAGAGTGCCCGCATGGCTACTACCCCAAAGGCCGCTTTCGGCGGCACCATCGCAGGCGGCGCCAGCAGCGTCAAGGCCATGGGTGCTGTGCCGGGCAAGAAGCGGTTTCATACCACTGCGACGAAGGAGGCGAGTGTTGCGCGGGAGGGGCGTAGGGAGCATGCAAATGGTGGGTTCCCCCCCATTTTTTTCTCTTAATGATTTTACCACCGCTTGGGAAGTTCTGGTTTTGCTTATTTTTATGAATTTTACGTTTTAGTCCACCCGACACTCTCAAAAGTTGATGCGGCAAAGCCCGCAATGGTAAACGGGTCCACTGCTGCCTACCCCGGACCCAAGCCGGAGGTCCCTGCGTCGAAAAAGTTCGACTACGAAGGCTTCTACAACAACGAGCTGGAGAAGAAGCACAAGGACAAATCTTACCGCTATTTCAACAACATCAATCGTCTTGCGCGTGAATTTCCGCGTGCCCACATGTCCGCTCCAGAGGAGCGGGTGACGGTGTGGTGCGCTAATGATTATCTGGGCATGGGACGGAACCCGCAGGTGCTGCGGACGATGCATGAGACGCTGGATAATTACGGGGCGGGTGCGGGAGGTACCCGCAATATCTCCGGACATAATCAGCATGCTGTTGGGTTGGAGAACACCATCGCCAAGCTGCATGGCAAGGAGGGGGCGCTGGTGTTTAGCTCCTGCTATGTTGCCAATGATGCAACGTTGGCTACTTTGGGAAGCAAGTTGCCGGACTGTGTGATTTTGTCCGATAGTCTGAACCATGCTTCGATGATTCAGGGGATACGGCACTCGGGCGCGAAGAAAATGGTTTTCAAGCATAATGATCTGCAGGACCTGGAACAGAAGCTGGCTGCCTTGCCCCTGTCTATTCCCAAGATCATCGCCTTCGAATCTGTCTACAGCATGTGTGGCTCCATCGCCCCGATTGAAGAAATCTGCGATCTGGCAGATAAATACGGCGCCATCACCTTCCTCGACGAAGTCCATGCCGTCGGCATGTACGGACCACACGGTGCCGGCGTCGCCGAACACCTCGACTACGACACATACGCCTCCCTCGACACCCCTAGCCCACGTAGCACCAAGGGCACCGTCATGGACCGCATCGACATTATAACCGGCACCCTAGGAAAAGCCTATGGTTGCGTAGGCGGCTACATCGCCGGCTCTGCCTCATTCGTCGATGCCATCCGCTCCCTCGCCCCCGGTTTCATCTTCACCACCTCCCTGCCCCCCGCCACCATGGCCGGCGCCACCAGCTCCATAAACTACCAAGCAAGCTACGGCCGCGACCGCGTCCTGCAACAGCTGCACACTCGCGCCGTAAAAGCCGAACTGAACGCCAACGACATCCCCGTCATCCCCAACCCGTCCCACATCATCCCCATCCTCGTCGGCGACGCAGAGCTCGCAAAACAAGCTTCCGACATGCTTCTGGAAGACTACGGCATCTACGTCCAGGCAATCAACTACCCCACCGTGCCACGAGGCGAGGAGAGGCTGCGTGTCACACCGACACCGGGTCACGTTAAGCCCTACCGCGACCACCTCGTGCAGGCGCTGCAGGGTGTCTGGGAGCGGCTGGGGATCCGCAAGACGAGCGATTGGAAGGTGGCTGGTGGGTTCTTGGGCGTTGGTGTTGAGGATGCCGCGAAGAACGCGCCGCTGTGGAGTAGCGAGCAGCTGGGATTGAGAGAAGGGGAGAGTTTGGAACAGGCGCTGGAGAGAGAGTTTGAGGCTGAGGCGAGGGATAAGCAGCAGATGATGCTTGAGATGCAGCAGGAAGATTTGAGGGTGCATACGAGAACCACTGTGGATGTTGCGGCGGCTCCTGTTGGTATTGCTGCGTAAAGTATGGATACATATATATATCCATGCTTTGTCCGTGGTATCTTTTCAGAATCTTGTGTGGATTTTTCTAGCACAGCAAACAACATTCCCTTTTTTCCGATTGCAGGATTTTTCCCCACCCCTTCTCCTGTGGGTTCGAAACGAAAAAACGAAATCAACGAACGGGATTCTTACTATTTGATTTTTCAAGCACGCTCCTTTTGCCATATACTAACTACCCTATTGTTATTATATCTTGGCCATTTATTCTTTTTGAGATTTATGGATGATAATCATCCCTTTTTTTGAATTGACTTTTTTTGAGCAGCTGTTGGTACTTTGCAGTATCCCTGCTTAATATTTTGAGTTTTATTCCATATATTTTGTTCTAAAGCTAGCTGTTGAAGTTGTAATGAAACCAGCCAAGCAGCTGAAGTGGTGGCCTGTCAATGGCATTTACTCTATCCAAGGCAGATTTTTTGTTTCTCTCTGTGATTTGAGTGAAGCACTTCATCCATGGTTGTAGATCTCCCTTTCCATGATGTTTTAATCACGAAAACTACACGATTATATCTATCAGGACAATTGTAAAAAGATGGATCCTTCCCACTAGTAACTAAGATGGGCAAAAGGGAAATGAAAAAGGAATATAAGATAAAAAGACAAGGCCAAGGTACCAATAAGAACACAATACCCCCTCCCCCCTTTTTTTTAATTATCCCTTAACGCTCGCAAAAAACAAAAACAGATTCAAAAGAGAACCACCACCACCACAGCCACGCACAAAATCCTCATCTCCCCTACTCAAAAACCCATACTACATATACGATACGCAACACACAAAACTCTTAAAGAATCCTACTTTCTCCCCCCCCTCGAAACCTTCGGAAACTCCACCGGCACCCTCAACCTCGCAATCCTCCTCGCCCCAGCCTCAACCTTACTCTTAACCCCCCACTTGGCAAACTCGCTCTCCCTCGGCTTCTCAACCTTACACCCCAATTCCCTAAAGTACTGCTGGACGGTCATATAGTCCAATCTCAAATCATCACGCAGGTCCGCCGGGTCAGTGGCTAACTCATTGCCACTGAAACCCGTTTCGGGAGGGATATGCAGTGACAATGCGCAGATGGTCGTGTGTAAAAAGGTAATGTCCGACTTGGAGAGGAAGGAGCCCTGGGGCACGAATTTGCGGCGGAGCGCGTCGAGGAGGGAGTCCGGGAGTATAGCTGTTTTACCACTACTGCTTGTCCCTTCAGCTGCTGTGGAGGTGGTGGCGGGCGCGCCAGACAAGATCCTCCTCAGATCCTCGCGTGGTGGTAACTTCTTGCTCCCCGCTGCCATCGATGTGGACCCTGCCCCCCCACCACCGCCACGGCTAGGCTTCAAACACCGCGCAAACTCAATCAACACCGCAATGAACCTCAGCAACTGCACGAGCGTCTTATTCCCGCTGTTGACGACATGGTCAACCCGGTGCGCCACAAAGCGCGATGAGGAGAGCACGGGCTCCCCCGCGCCAATGGCCTCCTGCCACTCCCTGATGGGCATTTGGCGTAGTGTTGAGGCGCCATTGGGTACCAGCGAGTCGATGGTGTAGACCTGGGCGGGCTGGGTGGCGGAGAGGTCTGGCTGTGGGAGCGGCTTTGCGGCCTGGATTTCGGCCTGGACTTTGGTTTTTGAAGGGGAGGAGGAAGTTGGGGGTAAGGAGGAGAGGAGGGCATTTTCTGCGGCGGTGGGCGCGGAGCCTGGGGCGGAGTTGGAGAGGAGGGCGTTTTCGGCTAGGGATTGGATTGCTTTTATGGATTGTTTGGTGCCGAAGGCGGAGGTTAGGGCGGTGCGTTGGGACCAGTTGGTTTTCTGTTTTTTTTTTTTTTTTTTTTGAATACATGTTAGGGAGTTTACTTCTTTTTTTTTTGGGGGGGGAGGGGGGTTACATGGGATGAAAGGGTAGGTGCTGATATAATGAGATGTAAGGAAACATACCGCAGCCTCTTCCTCCTCCTGGTCTGAACTCTCCTTTCTCGGCACTCTTCGCACACATCCGCGCACCGTCATCCGCCGCATCTCGACGAGTTGCAACGTCGCCTTGTCCGGGTCGTAGACGGCCGCATAGTGGTTCCACAGCGTGTCCAGCTCGTTCTCGCCCTCTTTGCCTACAAAGTCAATCTTGGGGTGCGCGGAAGATTGTAGGAGGAGTTCGGACTGGGCGATGTCGGTGCTAGTGGTGGCATTGTGTTTTTGGGAGCGACGTTTTTGTTGTTCGCGCGGCTTTGTATAGGCTGTTAGGGGGAGGGAGGGTGGCAGTGTGAGGCCCGGCGTTGACGCTGTTGGGTTTCGTGCGTTAGTAGGTAGTCCTTTCTAATTGATCTTGGTTCTTTCCGTTTCTTTATGTGCAACAGAATGTGTATCAAATTGGGATATGTAGATATAGAAAAGATCTTCTCAGGCATGGAGTCCCAAGCCTTCCACCCAGCCCCATCCCCCCCTATATAAAGCACAAAAGATAATAATATTATATAATTACCTATAATAGGAACCATTCCCCGCTCATTCTCAACAAACTGCACCTTGACCGGCGGCGCGACGGGGGCGAGAGCAGGCTTCTTGCTGGGCCGGTCGTGCTTTTCCGAAGCGCGCTTGCGCTTCTTCTCTGCGAGATGGTCACCGCCCATGGCTGCTTGATAGAGCGGGAAATTGGTGTGTGCAACGATTGAAGACCTCAAGAGTCAATTTATATATATAGCCCTTGAGGAATTGACTTTATGGGTAGCGGGAGGGAGTTGCGTTGTAGCTCTGTTTCCGCGACGTCGTTGGGAAAGTTGGGGAGAAAAAAAATTCCGCGTTTGCTTGGGTTTTGGCTCCAAGTGGAGAAATCGGGCTGGGGCACAAAAATAATGCTCGCATCTATGTACGCACAAAAGTAAATAGGGATTCAGAATTGAAAAATAACTACTGGTGCTGCAGATAGAGCAGTTGAAGTGATCAATTGAGATGATAATCCATTTCAGTCTTATTCCTCCGCTACTTCCCGTTTTCAAGTATGATCGTATCGTGGCAAAAAGGTATCATGAAGACTTCGACAGAAGGAAAAGTAAGAACTTCGTTGTTTTTTAAGTAACTCTCATACAGCACTGTGGTATTCCCCCTTCTCCCCAGGTTGCCCCTTTTGACTAGAACAAACGGTAAGAAGAAGAGGGAAAAAAATAATTGACCAGCTCTCACCCACAATCAGACCATCGATTTAAGGAAAAAACTAAAAAGAACACAAGAGAGCTTTTGCCTTTCCTTTCCCAACCCCTTCCCGCGTGAAAATCCGAAAACAAATCCGTTGACAATCATTCCACTCCCATAAACACCTTTCCAACCCGTAAGACAGAGCTCGGAACGGTTGGGATGCTGAAAAAGGAAACATCCAAGCCAACTGCCAGTCGACTAACCCGAGGAGGGAGAAGCACACCCGAATCTTATAAGTAGCAAGAGGAATCGAGCGGGGGTTCGTCAAGAAAGTTGAGGAAATGGTCGTGTTTTTAAACAAATCTCGTAAAGGTTCATTCGTTCAAAACATAATCGTATGTCGTTAGATAGGTGTTATCGGCGCGGGTTTTCAGCTCGACAAGGTCATTTGATGCATGGGAGAGAAGCTGAGACAGAGCGGTCGAGTAGATTACTTGCTGTGGGATCGTTAGTTATCGTGCTAAAGAGCGTAGTTTTTAAGGGCGGGAGGGGATTGTTGTGAATACGAACCTTCTGGCGCGAACCTTTCTACGCTTACGCTTCAGGCGACGAACGCGCTTCTTTCTCCACTTAGCTCTCATCTTCGCAGAGTTTTGATACTGTTTGTGTGATGGGGATGGTTAGCAATTGGGATCGGATCAATGTGGTGTTGTGATTTTGCCAATGGGAGCCATTTTGCAGGGCTGTCGATGGGCAATCGGCAGTGCTTGCAATTGGCAAGGCATTGAATACATAACAACAGAGATAGCAATGGAGGGGGAGACTGGTAACTCACACTTCTTTGAGGATGAGGGGGATGGTTGAAGAAAGAGAGAGCTCGAGGGTTCGGAGGTTGCTTTGTACTGTGCGCCGCTGACTCAGCCCGCGCTAAGGGCTAGCGGGCCCCAAGCGAGGATGACGCCGATCTTACGTAAGCAGAACATTCCACCGCAGAGGGGTTTTGGATTGCCAAATGTGTGCCGAGTGAGGGGATCCGTTTACGGAGGGGTTGAAATATATACCAATTACTTCATGAGACGTAGGAGATTGAGATGTTTCAGATAATACGTTGTTCAATTGACTTAAATACTAAGTAGGAAACCATAGATGCACAATAGCGACATGCAAACAAAAACAGCACAATAAAAAACTCCATAGCCCGATATAACAATTGAAAAATGCAAGTGTGGAAATCAATTAAGCGGCGGCAGCAGCAACAGGGGATTCAGCCTCGACTTGGTTGTTCTGAACACCAATGGTAGTCTGCACTCCCACACGCTCCTTGCCAAGAAGATCAGCAAGGAGAGGGCTTGGGCGGCTGTCTCTATGGGGCTGGAAGACAGCCTGGGTGGCCTTGTACTTCTGTACACTCTCCATGTAGATGTCGAAGAGGTAGGAGGAGTCAAGCGGGCCTCCCTTGGCCTCAGGATGGAATTGCGTGCTGAAGATGGGTCGGGTCTTGTGGATCAGGCCTATAACGCAGTTAGTATCAACTGGGCAATATATAATTATCGTGGTATATACGAACCCTCGTTGCTAGAGTCATTGAGGTTGACAAAGTAAGGCTTCCAGTCGCTTGGGAGAGTAGAGGCATCCACCGCATATCCGTGGTTCTGGCTGGTGATATGGCAGCGACCAGTGGTCAAGTCCAGAGCGGGAATGTTGTGGGCACGGTTGCCGTATTTCAGCTTGATGGTACGGGCACCAGATGCGAGAGCAAGAAGCTGGTGTCCAAGACAGATACCCATAATGGGCACCTGAGATGTCTCCATCAGCGTACGGAGGTTGTGGACGGTATCCTGGCAGTGGGTTGGGTCGCCGGGGCCATTGGAGATGAACACTCCGTCAAAGTGGTGAGCAACCTTGTGGATGGGATAGTCAAAGGGGAAGACAGTGATGCTGGCACCCCGGTTGACAAGGCTTCGGAGAATATTCTCCTTCACACCGCAGTCGATAACAGCCACGTGGGAGGTGCTGTTGCCGGGGCTGACATGGAAGGGGGCCTTGGTGCTGACTTTTTTGACCAGGTTAATTTGCTCAGGGTCAACAAAGGCCTCGTCTTGGTCAGCGTCATACTCCTCGCCAATTGTGATCCTGGCAAGAGAAGAGCCCTGCTCTCGAAGATATGTGACAATTTCACGGGTGTCAACTCCAGAAATAGCTGGCACGCCTTCCCTAGCGCACCATTCACCCAGACTCTCAACAGCGGTCCAGTGGCTGTAACGCTCTGCAACATCAGCAACAACAACGCCGACAGCTTGGAGACTGGGGGATTCAAAGTATTTGAGCAGGCCATTCTCATCCCGAGCAGCAGACGGAACACCGTAGTTTCCAATCAAGGGTTGGGTGAACACCAAGATTTGACCACGGTAAGAAGGGTCACTCAAGGACTCGGGGTATCCCACGAGGGAAGTGGTGAAGACAGCTTCACCCGAGATGTTGGACTTGGCGCCAAAGGACTTCCCGTGGAATACAGGACCATCTCTGATGGTGAAGGTTGCCCTGTCATGAGACGATGGGTTGACCTTCTTGGGAGGGGCCCTCTGGAGGGGGTCAGTTCGGCTGACAGTAGCCATGAACCGAGCATTGAGGGTTGGAGTCCTCAGAGCAGCGGTGACATGGGTCCCCGCTGGGACTGTCTTGAAGATTCGTGCAAACATTGTCGTGTTGGTTGGTATTGGTATATTTTATTCCTCCGCTCGATTGAGATGACTCAGTTAACCGAAGCCTTCCAGAGATGGTCTATTCCGGGGTTAGCAAGGGCGCCAATGGGGTGATAGCATGGATTGAGGCATTTTGAGCAGATCATACCAGAGATGTAGTCCTAAATTGAGAGATGTTAGTTTTATGTCGTCTCGGGAGAGGCCATGTTGGCCATCAATGAGTCAAGGGCCAGAGCACATACCTGAGAAGTGAAGATTGAAGGAATCACACGCATAAGCGCTGCTGTGCCCGTCAAGCACTCGATAGGGTTAATGTGTAGAGGGGACTCAGAAGAGTGTGGGAGTCATTGAGAGAGCAGGGAGTGGTGGATGGTGGTTGTTGTGAGTGAGGGTGGTTGGAAGAAAGACGGTGAGAAAGAAGCAGAAGTTGGTGGGGAGAAGAATTCTTGCAGGTGTTGTTGGGCCAAGGGGGAAGTTGGAACTAAGAATTTTCCGGGCTAGAGCAGGAAGACCAGCCGCCGCCCAATCAGCAGCCTGCCAATGCGCCGTATTGTCAGAGCGGTGTACGGGACTCCACTCCGCCACCAAACCTGCCACTTGTCCGACGTGTATCGGCTGGTATTGCTGGTTATAAGCCTCTATCGCTGCTATTATCTACGGCATCACGGAAGATAAAAGGTGGTCATTTGTGCACTGCTTCTATGCCTCTTGATAATAGTAGATAATAACTACAAAGTGAGTTCGATGGATTTCGCTTAACGAAGATTGACTTGCTCTTTTCCACAGATTTCAGAAACCGTATTTCGTCCCCGTTGACAAACTGCAGATTTTTGGCTGCCCATTCCACGGATACGCGTCTTGGAACCCAACTCTGATCGCTACCCCTGAGAAGCGCAAATATTCTCTTATAAAACTATCAATATAATTTATGCATCGCTAATATCGTTGTCATTTTAGAGAAAGATTCCTTTCACTACAAAATTCTGCTGGTTCTGATATATTTCACTGGAGTCTGCTACACCAACACGAGCATGGGCCGACGGGAAAAGTTTGGGCGAACCGATTGCCGAACACTGCGAAGTTGCGAACAAGAATACATGCTACGTCAGAGGTGGTTTGTCCAGCAAACAGGTTCTTGATGAGTTAATTGATGGGATGCTGAAGGAACGGAGAACAAATTTCCACCCTCCGGCACCGGAGGCTTCTCAGCCCTATGAGACAAGAAGGTCTCTCGACACAGGGATTTGAGCAAATTATACATACCCTTTGGTGAGAACAACATTGAGCTTCGGATCATCCAAACCGCGGAATCGCGGATACTCTTCCATGTTACATGCACAAGAGTTTCTGCGATATGCCTTGGACGTGACTAAAGATCTCTATAACCCCGATGAACTTGCCTAAAAGTCTCATACCAACCGTCATATGTGGTATATTTTCTTGCCAAGTGTACTCCGTACGTTAGTATCCGGAGATACATGTAGTTGGTGACTTACGCAGCTATTGAATTTGATAAACCTCAGATCTACCGTCTACCTTACGATAACTGGACCATATCAATTCTTTTCCGGCGTTCGAGATACTGCTGATGGTTTATCGTAATGAGGCTTTATAGAGACTGAAAAGTACACGAAAAGTATTCAAACTTCTTTGACCCCTACTCCTATAGAAAAGACGTCTTCACACAAAGCACAGCTAAACTACTAGTATACTACTACAGCAGGCTCCTCCAATCTCCCCCAGGCTCATTGCAGACATTTGAATCCCGCAACACCTCTTCACCAATTTCTGAAACCCCTCTAGCCTAGCAAGCTTAACTGTAGCAGCAGAAATTAGCCTCCCCACGTTTCCCCTCAAAGTAAAACACACAAAAAAAGGTGGAAAGGAATGACATCCGTACAAAACGGTCTACCCGCTTCATTAACATGGCTCGCACGATTTTCTCTCACAGCACTTCATGCAACCCGGCCCACCCTTAAACTTGCACCGGCTCTTACAGAATGCGTACATGCTTCGGCTTGGGCACTCGTTCGCTGCAAATACGAGGACGAGGAAGGTGAGGAGGAGGAGGAGCGCGAAGAGGGGGAGCTTCATCGCTGTCGACTGTTGGGGTGGGATTTGTTGGAAGATATAAGCGTTTTGGAGGAGGTAGGGACGGGAGGAGTCGTTGCTTTTTGAGGGTTGGTTTGGAAAGCGTTAACTGTCTTGCCCGTCTTGCCCGGATGTTGTGAAGAGTCTTCTTCTGTTTATTTTGCACCGATAACAAAACTGGCGTGAAATCACTGGAGTTTCGTGGGGTAGGCAGTTTTTAGCCAGATGGGGTATTAGGCCTACAATAAATAGTTGGTGGTCAAGGGAGAAGAAACACATAGCACTACGCCGCTCTATTGAATTAGCGATCAAAACTTTAACTGGGGGCATAATATGGTTCGCACAGACATGTGCGAAACTCCGAGAACATAAATGGCGAATATATCTGGAAAAGAAGCGTAGCTATTCGGGCACAAATAATAATAGGTGAAAAGGGGTTGTACAGTAGTACGCTTTACACAGGGTATGCATCGCAATCACAGGCGGTGGGCGTGCGTTCAAGAAGCGTGTCCCACCCCCGCCAGCAGGATCCCGGGGAAGTGGTCAGGGGAAGTAAAACAAGAATAGGTTGGTGTTAGTGGATCCCTTTGTGTGGGATCCTCCTCTATTATCAAGATTCAGTGGGCACTGGGAATGTAATGCCAAGTCGCTTCATTATCCCCTTTGTTTGGAAGTGCGTCGGAGGACATCATTGTCTGCTTGTCGTTGACAGCGTTCCACAATTTAACAAAGAAATATGAAAGCCAAGAGAGCCAAAAGGCCCAAAAAGCGTGTGAAATAAAGAGGGACAACCCAGGCAAGAATGTGAGGTCGTTTACCGGAACTGTGTCATTTACCGGAGAAGAAGCAAAGCCGAATTCTCAAAGTCCATAGTATTTCTAGTCCAGTTAGCATGAGACAGAAAAATTATGAGCAGTATTGTTTAATGGTTGCGATTTTTAAGAACAGGCATATATACAAAGACGGATACGGCGGTATAGAAGTTTTCATCGTCGGGGGCTGTTCCGTCGGGAGGTGCGTGGGATGGGTTGAAGAGATAAAACCTCCCATTATTGTTGTTGTTCCCAAAAATTGCGATGTTGTAGGCCAATACTCCGTATACATTTGATCTCGTGGGCGGATTCCAGTTGCTTCGTTCACCATAACGAGTCCCTGCTACAATCATGCCATCGAGCTAGTATACCACTGCATTCTCTTGAAGACGGAGGGGCAACTTTAGGGTGATTGCATACTTCCCAGCTATCTTCATAATCGCTTAAATTTTTTGAGTCCCTTTTGTATATAACAGCCTTTGAAAGAATGCTTCGAGCTCTCTTTGATATCTTCCTGGTGAAGCGGGAAATTTCCCGACGTTCGATGCTTTCCTGCGCGAACCGAACGCAAGGTAGCAGCACCCCACCAGCAAACTTTCAAAAGGATGACATCGACGATCTGTCCAAAAACAAATAACACAGTAAAAGAAAGCACATTAGAAATATGCCATGGACGTCAACATAGATGATGCTGTTTCCTGCTCCGATTTAGGTAAATTTAAGTTGCGCCCGAGTGGAGCCCCTTGGCGAATGCCAAGCACTGACCGCCGACCTTATTTCAACTTCGATCGACAATTTGCTGCTGCGAAAACATCAACAGGGGATCTACCAAGAGATAGAAGATGTCTTGTACAGTCTTTTGTATGGATTCTATCTATCTCATTTTGTGGTCTAAAAGTTCTCTGGGCACGGCCCGTGCTATGGCCGCTTTTGCGGAGCGATGGTAGGCTTCATGGATGCTGCCTGCATCCCATTATTTGGCGACGACAAACGACTACGATCTCAATATATTCCGGGATGGAGTCCTCTGAGTCCCTTGTTTCAGCGGGAGAAAGCTAGTATGATAATAGTCATACTAGTGGCGATTTCCCCTTGTACTAGTATCATAACTGATTCTGAATTTCTTTCTTGGTTCATTTTGGAATTCAATTTGAGGAGACTCCAAAGACCTGGTTTGTCCACGACAACCAAACGACATGCTATAGAGAGTTTAAGCTTTCTTTTAAAATAGAACTTCTCTGTATAGATATAGCTGGCTACTTTGTTGGTACACTTAAATCCATCGTGAGATACCTCCATTGAAAGGGGAGACTTGCACTACTTGTGATATGTAAGGGGCTATCCCCAAGCAACACTGCCTATGCAATTCGGAACGCACGCAATGACATGTCTAGTACCCTTATGAAGCTAATTGTAATGGTGTGGCCAGGCTTGCTTCTTGTTCCTGCTACGAAAGATTGTTTTGATGCTGTCTTAGACCTACTGTGTTGCAAGACAAGCCTCTGAATTTGCTTGATGTTTGCCTTTCTTAAAACTTGACCCATAAACAAAAGAGCTGCGCAATCGATTATCAAACTACCGTGCAATTGAGTACCTATCTCATATGCTTCTTCGTCTCACACAAAAAGTCTCAAGGACAGGGTCAAATAAGCGGAAAAGGCCTGAGTTGATTCGATTCGGTTCCATCCCCGCCCCCCTACGAACCGAACAACACCAGCCCCCTTCTGGCACGCCGTCCCAGGGCCAACTTGATATCAACAGAGCACATTCACTGGCCGACGACGACCAATGAGCTGCCGCCGGAGATTTTCGCTTAACGCTAGCGCCGTCAGTCCCCCAGGCGAAGGGGTATAAAATCCCCTTCTCGTTTTCCTCCCCCCTTCCTTCTTCTCCTCTTTTTCTCTTTTTCCCTCTCCAGTGGACAGTATACCTTCGGGCTATCTGGCTTTTGTTGGTTGTTAGGAACCTAGCACAGCAACAACAACCACCCTTCTTTACCCCTTTCTGCCTCTGCGAAAGTATTTAGCAGCAAGTACTTTCCCCTTTTTTCTTCACCCTTTCTTTCTGTCTGTCTTCACCAAGTATTTGACAGCAAGTACTTGCGTCCTTTCCGTAAGTACCCACCCCCCTTCCCTCCCCATCCCATCGTCAACAATCACAAGCTTCGCGTTGTGACTAACCACCTTGCTTTCTCCAGTACTTTCTTCTTTTAGGGTTTCCCGGCTCTCAGGGTTTTCCCTTGTAGCTTGCTTCGGCGCTACAGAAAAGGATGCTACACACACTTAATCTTTGGAACCTAAACTTTGAGGCAACTGGTTTTGTTTATCATAACCGTCCTCTATATACTTTTTGGAACCTTCCTGCGAGGCTACTGGTTGTTTAAATATAACCGTCCTTGCAATCTCACTTTTTTTTTTCATCATTCTTTCTTCGCTTGTCGAAGGGTATGAAGAAGAAAAACATATATTTGCCGTTTTTGATTTGTGTTGTTGTGTGGTGTCTTTTTGGCGCGGCTGGTTACTATACAGATGTGTTGACGCGCATTGTGGGCTTGTTGGGTAGCAACACAAAAGCATTTGCTTCTATGTACGCTCCTTTGCCATAGATATGTACATGTACAGGAAATGAAAATCGCATAAATTGTACACATAACCCAGTATTTTCCATAAGTTTGTATTTATTGAACGTAACAATGGTCTAATACAAGATGTTGTCTCCTTTACAAGCAGTTTACAGAGAACCCGCAGCTCCTCGAGCGGGAACTCCCAATAACCCTACTCAACTACCCCTTTTTCTAGCCTCTGAGGGCAAACTTCCTGCGTTTTCGAAGCCTGGATAACTCTTCGGACATAATCATTTGCCATTAAATGCCACATTCCCTAGCAGAAAACGCGTTATATGTGAGAGGAGTCAGAGCTAAAGCCCCTTTCCAGACTCATCAGCAAATTTCTGGCACCTCCCAGATCTAGGCTATCGAGCAGCACCTAATGGAGTCCCTTTCTCATGTATACCCAGCACCTGTTACATCCGTCAGTTGCGTACTCATATCTACTATTGCTGCTAGTGATGGAACGCATAAGAGCAGAAACGAGTTCATGGTATGTCTTCTATTGCAACTGAATGTTATGGATTCTGCAGTGTTATGTCAAACAACTGAAGGGTCATCGAATGATTGCAAGCAGAGAACCATTGTCTAACTACCCTTCATTCTTACTACGCACTTCAAGAAGCAAAGCTTGGATGATTCAATATGGCTTACCAGCCTCAGGAGCGGTTAGATTGACGCCTCTATGAGTTACGAAAACCAACTTAGTACGCATTCAGCAAGCATTATTCCTTTTGCTTTCATTGCCCGGCAACGACTCAAAAATCTTGACAAGATTAGGGACCACTGAAATAATATTGATGGGGCGGGTGACAGAGCTATCAGATAAAAGATACGAAGATTAGCAACTTGCTAAATCACCGTGGTTATCAAGGTGTTCTTGGTGCTCGCAACTTCGTGATTCGCTTGTGACATGCCGATTGTTGATATCCGCAGGATAAGAACCACAACGAGGATTAGCGGAGGGAAAAACCGGCTATAGTACGGAGAACGGGTAATGGTAGGTAACTCCCGTCCCTATAGCAAAGCATGTCTTGGTTTGTATGTACGTTCAGCCTGGCCATTGGCAGATGGGTGGTAAGCTGTCGTGAGGCACAGGTCAACGTTAGCTCGTTTAAATATTTGGTTCCAGAAGTTGTTGAGATGGTAATGATAAGATCCTCAGTTCGATTCTGAGTGTGGGCACCAGAAAAACGTGATAAGCCACTTGTGGCTAGAATACGTATCCTTACGTGAGGATGACGTCAACGATATCAAGGATGAAGGAAAAAGAGGAAGAAAAGGATACAGGATGGGGATGTCAACAAATAACAGGGGAAAACAGGACTTCTAGGAAGGAGTTGATGGTAATGACGAAGGACCCAGATTGACACGGAGGAAGGTGAGGATGCGAAGGATTAGTAATCCTGAGTTTTCCTACGAAGGGGGGGGTTAACCTGGTTCCGTCCCGGAACCTTCAACAAACATAAAAAACAAGGATAGAGAACAAGCATAGAAGGCAAGGATACAGTCAGGATGTGGCAGAATTAGAAAGAACGCAAGAGGAAGAGCAAGGACAAGGATCAGAAAGAGCGTAGAAAGGGGAGGGTAGAGAGAGGATAGGAATGACTAATAGAAGCCTAGTTCGCCATGATTCGAAGGAAACTGCTGCACAGGGTCTCCCGGTTGAAAGGCTGGTTGAGGACGCTGTGCCGAAGGTTGTGCAGAGGATTGTGTAGCGGCCTGAGGGGAGGACTGAGTAGGAGACTCATGAACAGTCGGGTTAGTTGGTAGCGGATTCAATCGGGCCTTCTTCTGGGGGATGAATCGACCCTGGTTATCACGAGGTCTTTTTGAGGATTTCCGTGAGGTATCCGAAGGAGCGTTAGTCGAGGCGTCCGTTTAGTATTCGTATTTGATAGGGGGGTCTGCGAAATCTTTCCGGTCAGGCTCAAGCAACCCCAGGTCCTTTTCTAGGATAGCCCTATCCTCCTCCGTGTCTATCCCGGTCGGCAATGAGCTTATGCGATAATCTCCAAAAACGCACTATTTCATTAAAGAAGGCTTGGGCCCATCGAATTGCCGACCAATCTTTACGACCTGGTATTAAACGGATGTATTTCTTGTATTTGTCAGTAACGGTAAGGAGCGTATTGTAATTTGAACTCCGGGTACGACGGAGGTCAGTAATAATGAAGTCGAGGCTGAACCATGCGAATGGTTGGTCCAGGGCGTGGATAGGATGGAGCAATCCAAACGGACGATGATGTCGAGGCACTGTTGCTTGGCAGATAATGTACACAATGAACTAAACAGGGAGCGGACACGGAAGCACGGGTTTGATATAGATGATGGGGTAACGATGCAGCAGTGAACGAAGTTAGATAAGAATAATCGGATGCTGTCTTTAGTTCCTGGTTAGCCTTTTGAACGCTTCAATTATTCACACCTGAAATGCACATACTTGCCAGTCTTTCGTTATGCTAGCTCATCAGAATCGTTGCTTCTTGCGTCTTTATTCTCCCCAATGGCCTCTTGTCTCCTAACCCAGTCGGAGGCTCGAAACTCAAGCTCTCGGGTACTCATTTAACAAGCGAGCGCCAATTAAACTCTCGAGTCCTTAACGTATCAAAGAAATATGGCCAATGACTTGCACAGTCCAGCTCTCCATCTCATTGTTGCTTGATATCTGGAAACCTTCTTTTTCCCAGTCAAATCCATGAGTGGGCCACTGCGGACGATCCTGCAATCCTCAGAAGCCCGAAGGATAGTTCATCTGAAGCAGTTCAACGGCAAGGTACTTTGCCCATCAATCTGTTCAAAGGTCTGGCCATCTCGGCTTAAAACTGACCAAAATTGAGGCCGATTGAATCAAACTCTAGCCTTTAAGGGATTCCTTTGGAATACCAGCCCTCTCACGTTATGTTCCGGATAAAGTTTAAACCAACTCTAAATTACTTCATAGAATCCTCCTGTTGAAATTCTAAACAATGCAAGAAGACTTCGCAGACCTTCCTTCCATATGTCTTTTGTGGTCTGTTGGCCATCGTCATGTTGTAGCAGTTAAGCTGAATCAGCTGTTATAACCCCTGGATAGTGACAGCAAGGTTCTCAACCCGCCGTGTAAGATAGATTAGCTCAATGAACACAATGTAACAACAAGATGATCAACAATCTCTTCTGTTAATGATGATCCTAAAATCTCAAAGGAAGCTAAGTACAGGCCCCATTGAGATATTGTAGAAATATTCACCGGTCACGTGTTGCCCACGTGCCTGCCTATCCACCGTTCCCTCCCACAGTAGATGTGGACGGGTACTGACGATGGCTTTGCCATGGTGCGCAGCCTATCTCTTGCTGCTCCTTGAGCGTGTATGGCCGCCGTAAGCTGTGAGATGTAGCGAAGTCTTCCGGTCACTTCGGGGCGAGGATTTGTAGAGTTTAGGCAATAATCGTTCATAAAATATAACTATACTAAACCAGAATATCCGCCCCTGAAATCATACAATCAACAATGACGGTCTGCCAAACCAGACCTCGCTACCAGTATCAGTGCATTTTTCAACAATTAACCGTTGGACGTATTCAACAGTCCCACAGTACTAGGAAATGAAAACCCGTATAATGACACATGGAAATACTAATCCGGCCGGAGAAAAGCAGAAGCGAGCAATAATCGCGCCCGACAACATCGATACCTGCCCCCATCGGTTGCTGATAGAGCCCTGAACGAGTCCTAGGTGATATATGTCGTCACAGTTAAAAAAGCTCATGATTGACATTTGTCACAATGATCATGTCTTGACGAGTCTTTTAGAGGCAGATCTACAGGTTGTACTTCTGCCTGTATCCGAGAATTTGTGATTTGTGAGCTGAGATTGTTTGCAATTCAGACGTCAGACTGTAAATCTTCTGTCTCATGAAGATAATTATTTCGCTCCTGTAGTGAGGGCCCAGTGTAATGCCTTGGTGGTTGATAGCTTGAGCTAAGGTGAAGTCTCCGAAAACCCGTCGCTGCGTGATGGTAGGTTGTGGACTTCCTGGCAACATATGCAGAGAGTGAATTAGATTTGGTCAGGGTTAATCCTGCGTCCGAGTTGTTTGACATACCTAGCGTCATCAACAAGGTCACGCCTTTCTAACTGCGTCGTTGAGCTCTCGGGAAACATTTTGATAGCCCATGTATGCCACTATGCTTGCAAACCGGCGGAACTCCTTCTCAATTCTGTCCGCATTATCATACTCCGTAAAAGTTCCTTCTAATAATCTTTAGCGGGAAGCAGAGAGAATAATATTCCCCAATCTGTTTCCGCTCTGTTGGTATTTTCACCGGAATCATCATGACTTCGTCTCTGAACTTTGCTTTGGTAGAACAGCCTGAAGTCGTGAATCCGTTAGACGGTCAAGAAGCTTACTCGTCGTGGCGGCGACGAACACCAGAGACCTAGATTCTGGCTTGCTCTAATAAAATTGCTTGACAGGCTTGTACTTGATAGAGATGTTGCTTCACACGACCCCAGAAAAGAGATCGAAATGCCTCCCTCAACCTGTCGAGGAAGCATACCCAGAACCGCCTGCACCCCCCTTGATTGGACTTCGACAATACTCTCACCAAATACCGCTAAATGAACTTGACCATTGCCGATAACTCCCTCTTATATGTGCTGTAATTTGCCTCAGTTTTCGTTAGGATGGCCGAGTCATATAAAATGGGGACTTCAACAGGCCTCTCAGAGGGATCTTGCCTAGGGTATTGAAAATGTGTTATCAGTAGTCCTCGAGCGTATTTTGATGCGTCCGTATAAAAGTGAACGGGTAGCTCCAGTCGATCCCATGACTAGCTACTATGATAGAGGCGAGGCTCGTTCTGACCACTTTGTAAAGCGTACCATTTCCTAAGTTCTTCGCTTGAAGCTCATACCTTAAGGAGCCTACATATGTGATCGGCTCTCACTTTTCCAAAGGGCTCTCGTTTCGTCCAGGTTGTGTATCGAATCCTGTTCAAGTCTGCTAGCTGTAGGATACAACGACTCCTTCCATCTTATGCGTCATAAGAAAGCACCAATCGAGACAACCTTTTCAAACACTTCCAGATCCATAGAAGGTGGCCGACGGAAAGAATGTAACGTAATAAGTCGTATATTAATATAGGTGCGTAATAAGGCGTTTACAAGGTATAATGACTAGAAAGTATTATCATGTGAATTTGTAGAAACTATGCACCGCGGATATGACCTGGTTTATAGCGGATGATCGACTGCAGTCCACCGAATAACGGACGGACAATCGATTAAGGTGGTGACGAAGTAAAACTCCGTAGTCGAAACGAGTAGGAAGAGGGCGAGGTAGGGGAATTCCTAAATTCTATTCACGTTGTCATTAATGAACGATATTTGACCAAAAGGTGAAAAGGGGAAACGTTGAAGGGCGCTGCTTCACCTCTCGCAATTCAACAGCCGTGAAAGCAATAGACTCCAGGTAGATGGTGACGTTAGAGATAACTAAATCGCGTACACAGCCCCATTTTAACTATTTTTCTTCGCCTGTGTCGGTTTTCTTCGAAAACTTTAGAGCTGTTGATAGTGGCGAAATGACCCAACCGAATAGCGTTTTGGAAGTAAATGAAGAAACCATTCAGTAAGGAAACGATTTATTAATTTGCTTTTCATTACTATACTCGCGTAGTTCCCTATTCATAAACGGCCTCTAACCATGGTAAGCAAACCCCTCTGATTATAGTAGCAGTAGGGCCAGAAGAGCCACACCTATGCCAAACACACCACCCGCAAGTTCTGTGCTAGCAGCACTTCCCTTCTTGGGCCCCTTTACAGTAGGTGTGTGTGGGGGATACTCGATATCGGGGTACAAGTGTTTCGTATTTTCATCGATGAGAATCCAATCTCGGATCAAAGCAGAACCGTTGTGGATGGCTTCCATTTGATCGACTGTGCAGGTAAAGAAGTCAATAACGTAACAAGTGGGTTTCGGCTTGGGTGGCGGCTCGTTCTTGATGTGGAAAACCGATGTTGGTCCTTCGGTGGAATAATCTTTATTAACCGCAGTATTTACTTTTCCAGTTGCAATATCCCTGTTGAACATGGCCCGGTGGAAAATCTCTAAAGCGGTTTCGGGTTGGTATGCAGGAACCATGTGCCCAGCCTGGTACACCCGGCTAAACGAGAAGTTACCATACTGGCGGACTTTACCCCCAACGTAGGAGGAGTTGGTTTGGATATCAGCATAGCCAGCTGCCCGGAAGCGAGAAGAGTCCACGTAATCCACAGCAAGACTAGAAGTTTCCCCTTGCACCCAGTTGCAAACAAAGTCTCTATCCCCATACATTAGTGCCACTTTGACTCCTGATTCTAACAAAAATCCTACGTCGCTTGTTTGCCCTGCAGTGAGGAAGTCCCCGGTCTTATTATAGGCAATGTCGACACCGTAAGCAACGCTCGTATAATTGAGAGGAATTCCAATGTCAGCCTGCACATGTGGCCTGTTGAGGTAACCTTGAAAGAAGGGCCGCGGAAATGAATCTACAGGGCGGTACGCGATATCGTAGGTGTTCGCTCGACCTTTCTCTGAGTACAGGGACTCAATATAAAGACAGTAGTTGTAGGCGTCATTGCAGACTTCGTTTACCGTGGCATTGTTACCGCGATGTTCCGGATCACCCTCATAAGAAAGTCCCCGACAAACTTCAATCTGCTCAAGACAACCGCCTGGATTGTGAAAACCGTCGATCATGATCTGATAGGTGGTCTCATCAATGGCTTTGATGCCGTAGGTATTGTTCCCGTACGCGAATTCTGCACAAGTTGATAGCTGGTGAACGGCATCAATGCATCCATTCACAATTCCTAGGGTGTCAATATGGAGGACCTTATAATTTTTCTTGGAAATGATACCAGCTTCGATCTTCTTGTTTTGTTCTAGAAGGAAACGAGAAAATGCTGGACCAAACTTTCCCCCGTAGGACTCCGCCCAAATGCTAATCTTGTCGTTCTTCAGTTTATATTCCGGGAATCCCTGGAACCACACCTGCGCAAAATGCCAAAATGAACGAGCGGCATTGAGAGTAGTATTCGCAGTACTGTGAGGATTTTGACTCGGATAAGTCCCAATCCAAAATGTATCGTTTTGGGTAGGGACACCAGTCTCCGAAAAGTCTGCCACGCGGATTACACCTGGACCAAGGTTCACGGTCATATTAACCAGCGAGTCGTAGCTGAGTCCTGTCTGAACAGGTTGATCGAGATATAACATGTTGACTTTGTTATTCCAGGAATAAGGATTGAGCGTCGTCGAATTAGAATCATGATTAACAGCGCACGGCCCATTGGCCATAAAAAGTCCATACATTGACGATGCGCCTGCCTAAAAGTGTTAGGGAACCAAAGTTTATTGAGGGTTTAGGCAAGGCTGAAAGATTGCGTGATTGTTGTTTCGTACCTGGACCGCCGTTCATCCATATAGCCAATGGAGCATTGGCAGGGTCCTCCCTAGCTCCAAAAAACCAGAAAAAGGAGTTTATGGAGTAATTCTGATGGATCCCTACGTCTTCAAGTTTTCCGGGGGGCAGATGAACATATCCAGAGTATGACTTGACACCCGGCGTGGTTTCACAAACAGTGGTCTAAGCTAACGTCAGTAAATATGAACTTGGTCCTGACTGATTCTCAAAAACAAAATAAAAAAGACACACCTGTTTATATGATATAGACACCCCGTCTTCCAAGGAGACAGTGCGAAGATCCTTGGGTGTAGGCGGAAAATACTGGCCTAAGGTCGAATCCGCAAGTGCAAACACAACGACAGCCGCCGCAGAAAGCCTGGTGGGAAACCACATTGTAAAGTTTCAGCAATGGCCAACGAAGCGACACGCGACGTCTATATCCAACAACATAGAATTTCGCGCCAGTTCAGTTCACCGTTTCGAGGTTCAACTGAGCAACACGAGCTGGGCTTCTAATAGTGGTCGTGCTTGCGACTGTAAATTAGACCACGCAACATTCGGGACAGAGTGACAAAGGGAAAATTCGTCTTCCTTTTGAAGTATTGGATGCAGAGAGTCGTCCCAACCCGCCTTCGCCTTCGTGAGCTGGCGGCATTCAATAGCCAGTTCGTGCAGAGTAAAATCTAAGTTTGGAACAAAAACTCCGTCGACCAGACCGGCCATCTGCTGGAGCCTTTGTTATGCGTTTTATTAGACGGCGGAGATATCTTAGGTCCTCACATATACGGCACACCCGTCTATTAGGAAATTCCTTTGATAGAGCCGGTAATTTGGAGCCTGCAGCCTGCAACAAGAACCGCACGGCGGATCAAACCACGGCACAGTTTCAACGGAGCGGCTACAGGGGCCATATCTTCAGTATCCCTCCACTCCATTCTGTCTGCACTTCCTCCATTTGTATAACAATTAGCATTGACAGTGTTGACGGGAATAAAGGAACGTTGCATGGACATGCATTCAAGTTTAGTCATTCATGAGTCAGCAGGCGTTGACCTGTTCGGGCGTTTCTCAAGATGGGCATCAGAAATCATGAATATGAACCGTTGCTTTCGCGAGTAACTAGCACTAGCGCGTCTAGACAGATCGTGCAGTCAATTCTGGAAGTCAAACTCCTATTAGTATGCGCAATTAACAGTGCGAGATGGAAACAAACGCCGCCGAGCACTTACACAATGAAGCGCTTGATTAACTTGAATGATACTAACACACAACTAGAACAGTCTCCAAAAATGCGGTCGTGATATAATCAAAATCTCGAAGGCTTATAGATGCCTACTGATGTGAAAAACTATCCCGCCGCTAAATCCTGCCAGAGACCCTGCAGCCAATAGTTTGATTCTTCGAGGATGCCAGCGCTGAAAGCCCCGCCTGATGGCTCTGCCCAGCAAAATCTTCCTGACCGTGAGGCTGGGTGGGAGTCACGAAAATATCTTTTTCAGCCGCAGGATAAGAAAGAATATTCAAATGTCCTTCGTGTGTGGTTTTCTTTTGCAACAATAGCCTTTAGCGATCGTGCGTTATCAAATCCACTGTTCTCGAAGGGAAGGGAAGCAAAAGTGCACGTCAGTAAATAACGCAATGATGGCTCAGATATCTGGAACAACAGGGCTACATGTAGCAGAAAATTTTCCGACGTCAGATGTCCCATTCTTGTGGCAGCAAGCTTTGGAAAAGTATCAAGAAAGCACCGGAAAAGCTCTCCAGCAATTGCCTCGCTTTGCCCGTGTCGAAGACATCTTGAAAGATACCGAGCTGCAGGAGGGGACATTCAATAAATTCCGACATAACGGGGGAATGGTTGACAGGCTTCGCTCCTCCATAGCGCGAAATGCCAGCTTCTTGGAATCCCTCAAGTTTGTCGTTGATGCCGCTGCTTTGGTAGGTGCAGATAATTAACGTGTGGAAATGCCTCATGCGAAGTGTGTCTTCTAGATAATTTATGTCTAATCAATAATCAACATATGATGCAGGCATTCCCCCCAACTGCGGCTATATCTTCCGCTATTTTTTACGTTCTCCAGGTATGCGGAGTTTCTATGCTATTCCTGAATGATTTGCATTCCGTGCTTTTACTATTCAAGTGATGGTCTACGAATCCTAGTTCCTCACCTTGTCTATGTAGGTGACCAAGCATGTCTCCTCGGATTATGACAAGGTTATCGACTTTTTCGATTCGATGAAGACATTTCTGGAAAGATTATCGATCATTCAGGGAAAATTGCCTTCCATACCTGCTTATACGTCCCATGTTGTGCGTGTCTTCTCGGCCATGTTGAGTTTATGTGGAATTTCGGCCACATATATCAAGAAAGGGAGATTGAGTGAGCGCATTTCCAATTTTGTAGCCTTTACTGAGATTGCCAAAGCTTACACTCAGTAGAGAAATTAGGTGGGATACTAATAGGTGGCGGGGCCGATGAGAATCTGAAAAGCGCCCATGCTGCGATGGAGAAATCCCTCACAGAGCTCGAGTCTGCCTCAGTCACTGTCATTCTCGCCAACACTGAAGATCTGAAGAAGGACTCAAAGAATATAATTGTGACGACTGAAAGGATTGACACGAGGACTGAAAGGATAGAACTATCGATACAGGATCAGTTCCGCCATATGTCGGCAAATTTTGAACAGCTATTGAAAAGCCAGCGCAAAGATCCAAAGAGGCAGCAACTACACGATCCTGGGAAAGTGTCAGATGCAAGAACACGCAAGCATGTCGCTTTTAGCTCCGTGAAACAGTGCTTTGAGACTAGCATTGACCCTGCTTGGCAGGCTCGGGATATAGAGTATTCTTTTGTAAAGGGGTCAGCTAAGTGGGTGTTGGAAGAAGGAGCTTACCAGATATGGCGCGAAGGGAAAGAGAACCCATATCTATGGATATCTGGCAACCCTGGCCTTGGAAAAACCTGCGTTGCATTTTCACTGGCGAAAGAATTGACTGAGTCGTTAGCTGCTGAGCCGAAGGCATCGGTCGCGGCATTTTACTTTCAGAATGACCATGCAGAACTCGTTTCCGTGTCAAACGCGATGTCCAGCATTATCATTCAAATTGCTGGAGGAAACAGCGCCTACTGTGAACAAGCTTCATCGGAAATTGGAAAGTCAGACGGATTCGTTGATACCAAAGACTTGACCTCCTTATGGGAGCGGTTTTTCCAATCCAAGTTCAGGAGCAAATCTAACCACC
Organism: Helicocarpus griseus UAMH5409; assembly: GCA_002573585.1. Lineage (NCBI taxonomy): Eukaryota > Fungi > Ascomycota > Eurotiomycetes > Onygenales > Ajellomycetaceae > Helicocarpus > Helicocarpus griseus. Next base: position 113,794 of record PDNB01000022.1, read on the forward strand.
GGCTCTTTTTGATTATTGATGGGCTGGATGAGATATCCACCGAAGATAGGTCAAGTTTTCTAGAGCTGTTAGCTCAAATACGAAAAGAAAGCCTGAACATGCATGTTCTGTTCACATGTCGTGGGAACATAAAGTCCTCCCCTAGTTCCCTCCAACCGCTGGAAATTATCGTTACTAAGGAAAAGCTGCAGCCAGATATGAGGCTTCTGGTTGAGGATCGAATGAAACGCCTACCAAATTTATATACGTTTCGCAAGCAGACGAAAAGAAGAATACTCTTCAAAATACTAGAAAGGGCCGATTGTAAGCTACTCAGTTTGGCCCCTAGGATCCATAAACATAACTAATGCAATTAGCCATGCTCTATGTGCACCATATGTTACGACGGTACAACTCTATTGGCAGAGAAGGAGCGGTCTTGAAGGATCTCCAAGCGGATATTCCAGACGACCTCCAATCTCTGTACAATACGATGCTAAATGAGATTCAGCAACGTAGAACTTCTGAACACCTGCAGATTTATAAGCGATTGCTAGCATGGCTGGCCTTCGCCAACCGCCTTCTGTCCGTAGAAGAGGTGGGGGATTTGGCCATGCTCTTGGGCCAGGACCGTTTCGACGTCATAGAAGAAGTCGAAGGAAGATTGTCAAGGTATGGTGAACATTCATGCCATTACTCTTCCTGCTCGGTGAGGTGAGCCGTTCGTTTCCTGAACTAAATGACCTAGGATTCTGAGAATTACGCGACCGTTTGAGGAAGAGAACAGGGATGAGGAAATTGACGACATGGAATCTTCCTTTGATGACGACGTATCTACAGCTGCAAAAATGATAGCGAATGATAACGCCGCGTTATTGCAATTTCAGGATAGGTCTTTGCGAGATTACTTCCGCTCTGCTGCTGCGGGCGAAGGGGGATTACGGACAGAATCTTCCTGTGCTCATCTCCTTATATTCGAAATGTCAGTCGGTGTTATATGCGGAATCTATAAACACAAGGATGAAAGCCCGGGTGGCAAACTAAAAGCTTATGCGACCAAGTTTTGGACTCGTCACTTTATGCAACTTGATCCCCTCTCAGCGACAGAACCGGATGTCTTGCGAGTAACCAAGTCGTTAACCATGGTGTTGAGCAATCACAACAATGCCGCAAAGCAGCTCGAAGTGGCTCCGGAGTACTGTGAGATCTTTGGTAAAACGGTAAAACGCAAGAATGAGTTTTTGATATCCGTCTCGAAATGGGTCGAAAGAGCCTCGATGTTGGGAACGGAGAAACTTGACGACGCCGCAAGAGTATGGGTCGAAAGCGCTGCCCAATCTCCGTTGAAAATGATGGTACCATTGGCGCGAGGCCACATCTCGAATTGTTTCCAGCAGTTGAACGATGTTATCAAGTGCTTCAACTTCGCGGCTAATGCGCTCTTGATGGCGAGTGCCGTTAATCAAACAGATTCATAACTATTGTTCAGCTGCTAATTTCTTACAGACTGACCTCTGCCCAACCATTCTAGCGAAAAATATAACAAAGGCGAACAATATCAAGATGGTTATGGACGTCTTTTCGGACATTCCGAAAGACGAAATGGCATACCAAGCTATGGCAGTCGTGTTAAAAAACTATGGACACCGCGAAGAGGCAATCACCGCTTGCAAGGCGGGTTTAGCAATATCAAAACCTGGGTTCGCTCGCTTTCAAACATCAGTGATCCTCACCGCAATATATGTTGAATTATATGACATCAGCGATGATGGACTCGATGATGCAGGACACAAAAAAGATACCAAGGGTTACAATATGGAATGTCACAAGATAATATGCGAAGCCCTTTCCAACAAGCCTTCTGTTGTGGACAACCCTGCGCTGTCTAAAAGAATCCTTCCGGCGACTCGATCTGCGCTGTTAATCCGAGCTTATAGTGAGCGGGCGATGGGCAATACAGATGCAGCCGTAAAATCCTACGATGAGGCCAGGACTATATGGCCAACTGAGATCCTGGCGGGTGTTTTGCTAAACGAAATAACGTCAATTTATGCAAAGGAAGAAAAATATACCGAGCTGATTGAGAACGTTGAGCAATGGACGTTTTGGGAGCGGATGGCCTGGCTAACCACCGGCGAAGAAGATGACAGAGACGACATATTTCGCCATGCTGCAAGCCAAGTGGGGAAGGGAGACTTTTTGATAAAGACATACGAGGAGATCATTGCCTACTTGGATCGTTCGAGAAAGTCTGCTAGCACCCGCTGGGAACTCGCTTCATACTACCAAACCGTCAAGCGCGACTTTGCAAACGCAAAAACCCTGCTCTACGAAATAATAGACGGGGATTCGTTCATCCGTCCATCCACGGGTAGTGAAGATTTGACTATCCTTTCTGACAGCCGATTATCCCTATGCGACATCATTTACGAAGAGTTTCGACGAGCAGACACCATTGAGCGAAAGATGGCGCTCATGGAAGAGCTCAAGGATTTGCAAACCCGGGGCCGCAGAGCCGCCGTTGATGACGGAAACCGTTACGAGACAGCCAGCTCCATAGCGATTGCCCACACGTATCGCAAGATGGGCCCCGCCCACGCATTCCAGGACATACTGGAAAAAACGTTCGAGGCGTGTATGAGCTCCTTGACAGACGACAAGGGCTGGAATGATCAGAATAGTCTGTGTTTACTCGCTAAGGTTCTGGCTTTAGTTGGCGGGTTGGAAAGGGAGGCGCAGATTGCGTTTTCGGCGCAGTTTTACATTATTGATCCGGAAGTTGATCACGAGCCTTCAAACAATGAGGAGTCGGATGATGATGATGACGAAGAAGAAGACGATGGAGGTTGTGATGCAAGTATCGCTTCTGAAGGTGATAGCGACGGTGCTTCTTCAGATGCTGGATCCAATTCAGGGGATTTGGTTTCCGGCTCCACCGCAGCCGCAGCCGCAGTGACAGAGGATGAAAAACCTTCTACGGAGGAGGATATCGCGCCATATATCGCCTACACTTGCTTTGGCGAATGTAAAGACCGCGAGATGAAGAATTGGGATGCGGGACCTATCTATATGTGCATGGTATGTACCTGCTGCGATCTATGCGAGGAGTGCTATCTCAAGCAGCAAGCGTATAACAAGGGTTCGAGTAAGAATAAGTACTGGAAAACGTACTGTGGGCCGAATCATTGGTATATCAAAGGTCCTGTGGAAGGGTGCAAGGGGATCAAGAAAGGCTACATGACAATTGGAGAGGAGAGGGTTAGGTTTATGGATTGGCTGGAGGAGGTGAGGGAGGTGAAGTGGAAGAGGGCATGGGAGCTGTTTTGGAGAAGGGAGGAGGTTGGAAGGGATATTTTGTAATAGGGGTTGGGTAGCCGTTATAAGTATATAATCTCTGATAATTATATGTCTGATACATACGACCATAGGGAGTGGAAAACAGGGCTTCCCGTCCGCTCAGCCGTACTTAAGCCACTCGCCGGCCGGCTAGTAGTTGGGTGGGTGACCACCAGCGAATCCCGGCTGTCGTATGTTTTTGGGTCCATTTTATTTTTATTTTTATTTTTATTTTTATTTTTTTGTGATTTCTATTTCCAATTAATCACTTGGCAATGCCCCTACTTTCCCTTGGGTCGAGCATTGTCCAGACACGGGGAGCGATGTTGAATCGTGACAGATGTAGAGGCTCTACGAGACTGAATACTAGGGTAGATAAGCAGCAGGTAGGATGGATTGCATTACTGATTCTTGAAGAGAGAATGTCTATCTACAGGGATTGGGGATGAGGATATGCTCGTTGTGGGTCACGTGATATGCAAAGCCCCGGTTCCCTCCTTTCAACAGAGAGCTTCTTAACTGAACACCGCTGAACGCCGAATGCTTTACAGACCCTACCTAGTCTCAATCAAGCCAACCACCTAAACCACGCAATATGTTTTGGAAAGAAGTTGAATTTCGGAGCAGAGAGGGGTGTTTTGATAGCAGAGGAAATTAAATGGAATGAAATAGCTAACCATCGCATCAATGGTAGGACGATTGAGAAGGTTGGTAGCGATATATATGCGTAGTCTAATTCAACCAAATTCATACATGCATGCACGGCTGCATACAATGATGAAGACGAACGAATAAAATGAACAAAATGAGTATATGAGTATATGATAGACGAAATGCAGCACATCATCCTGGCTCGAGCTGGATTTAGAAATCGCGATGATAGTAAAAAAAGAAAAAACAGAGGTATGATATGATCCCAGCCCACCCCGGTACCATCGATTCCCCACCACCGCCAGTCATATGGTGAACTGGAACATTGACAACAAACCAAACAGGAAGAGCACATAATCAAACGAGTCCAACTGTAACTTGAGATTCGAATCAGAAATCAAAAAGATATAAGGCGCGTTGAAGAGCTGCGGAAAAGAGAAAATCGCAAAAAGATGCAGAGTGACAAAACACCATGCTAATGAAACTGCAGCAGGGGTAAAAAAAAAAAAAAGCAAAGGCAGGAAACGCAGGAAACGCAGGACTGCTGAACAAAAAGGCTTGAAAAACGAAGAGAGGAGAATAAAGCAAGACAATAAGCCAGAAATTATTAGGGGTGCGGTTGGTATATACATTCTCCCGACCCGCATACGGAGTATCTATTAAGTTTCTGCTTCTCCGCGTCGCAGTGCAAGGAGGGCGCGGACATCAGTTACATATTGCATCGCTTCCAGAATCGGGATGAGATGCAGCAGGTCGTTGTCTGTGGGATCATTGATCCAGCCCTCAATAGGGATCGCATTATCTGCAAGGAAGCTTAGTATAACGGTTCACGCAACATAGGACTGGGGCTTCTTTGTTCGTGCGCAAAACGGGAAAAAGTACGGCACTGGCATAAAACTTTTTGTGTATTCATACCTTCGTGAAAAATATAACTCATGGGACTATTATCCAAGATCATCACCTTGCTCAAGTCCGGCTCAACGGAGCTGAGATCTTTGATATAGGCGCCGTTGCGAAATGTACAGTGTTGTCGATAATATCTACCATGAAAGTACTTGCGTTCTTGCTCGAGCCAGTCGATGACGGGATCCGCATACTCCTGTACACTGGCGGTAAATATGACTAGTTTGTACCACTTGGACACCTTGCGGAGGAAGTCGTCGCAATGCGGTCGCTTGTGGACGTAGTAAAGAATGGGGTGTTGAGGACCTAACGTCGTGGCTGGTCCTCCGGGAGTGGAAGTTGTCACAGGGGCTGACAGTTTAACTTCAACCATGTGACCGCTTGACATGCGACCACCTTTTGCCAGAGAGTGTATGAGGGTTTCGTCAAGGTCAAGTACAAGGGTCTTTTGGGCCAGCGGTCCATACCTGGGGTGTGAGGGGGAGGTGTATGACGGTTGACGGGGAGGAATGAGCGGTCGTGGTGGAGATGGGGCGTGTGGGTATTTCGTAAGCTTATGGGAAGATGGAGACATTGGAGACTTCAAGCTTTCAGCAGCAAGGCTCTCGGGGTCTTGCCCCGATGCGGCATTCCGCTCTTTTTGCTGCTTCCGCTTCAAATTCCCTTCCGTGTTCAATTTTATACGTATTGATCGTCTAGGGGTTGCTTCTTCAGTAGAAGAGCTGCGAATTGATTTGGACCTCGAAGTACGCCCCCCGCCATTGGAATTTTTCAATCCTCGCCGGTCAGGTTCCGACTCCGACGTATTGGAGGATATTGACTCTCGCGAGGTGGAACTCCTTAGCCGTCTCACATTGCTCCCGCGACCATTGGAAGGCTTCTCTGAAATGGCATAACCCTTGCGTCCTGACACTGGGGTGCCAATGGCTTGCGATGCCGCTTTGTTTTTATTTTGCCCAGCAGCTGCCCGTCCTAGCCGCCTTACTGGCGCCAGAAGAGAGTAGTGCCCGTCGTCATTCCTAAAGGCGCGGGCTACGTAGATTCCCGGAGAGGCGAGGGCTGACAATATAACTTTCAATGTTTCGGCAATGGCATCGAAAAGTCGCTGGGTGATGAACTGTAGTTTACTGGTTGGCGCAATTGTGCCACCCCTTTGTAATTCCTGTAGGATCGGAGTTTTCTCATCCGCTACGCTCGTCAAGTCCTGACGCTTCTCGTTATCCTCGGCATCATTGGAAATCTCATCCTGGAGCTGGTTGTTAAACGACTCGGCACTGTGCAGTTTTCCCTCACTGTATGATCTGCCTGCCGCTAGGTCACTTCGAGGGCTTCCGGAGAGCGCTGGGCCCTGCGAACGGGAGCGGGGACGGGGATCGGAAGATGCAGGTTGTCCGATAACGCGGGACGAGAGAATATTGAGGGAGTTCATGGTTTGTCGCAGGCCATGCAGCTCAATCTGGACGCAGCTGTCTGCTCGTATCAATTAGCACAAGGAGGACTCGGGCAGCGGACAGCTTATCATTGCGCAGACACAGGACAGAACAGGCTGGATGAGACTGTAATAACAAAACAAGCCAAGTGGTTTTGCTGACCTCAATGCGCCAGATGCAGAAGACGGCCCCAGCCCAGCCACTGCCAGCTGCCAGAGAGGGAGATCCCCAGCCAGAAATTGGGGAGTGGCGATGGGAGTGGAGATGCTGGAGGACGGCTGAAAAGGTATATAGAGAGGGAGACGATTCCCCGTCTAGCTACCGGAAAAAGCGAGTAGCGGGATGTAGTGCCTCCAGTAACGGGGAGGATGCGGATGGTGGTGTTGATGATGAAGATGATGTCGGAGGTTGAGGTGCTGGCAGAGAAGCAGACAGCGAGTGGTGGGGAAGCAGAGCGGCAAGCAAGGAGCCGTTTGTTGGGCTGAACTCCAACGTCAACAACGTCCATCAACAGCCACACCCAACATACTTATCAATTCCTTATTACTCCTGTTTTAAATGCTAGATTTACGCTCCCACTCAGCCTATGAGACATATTCAGTCCTCTAGAGTCAATTCCTGCCTGACATTGAGCGTCCTCGGCGCAGCTTGATGCCTCTCAACAAAACTTGAGCCGCAGCTCTTATTTGACCTCTACACCCGCAAGCAGGCTATCATTGGCTTTGCTGTGAATTCTAAATATCGCAGCTTGATCATGTATCAGCATCATGTGGCCGGCCAACTGCAGTCTTCAAATATTTCAACCATGTGAATCGCTGGTTAGAGCACCATTTAAACAGGAGACTCTGGTTAAAAGATACGAGAGTGTTAGTTCTGCTAAATTGGAGCGAGCGCGCATTTTATGGGAACCCTATATTGGAGAAGACCCGTGTATTCCCAAACAATATATGGCGGATTATCTATATATTGAAATACCCTTTCTGTCTCCATAAAAGCCTCTATCGACACAATGACCCCTTGTGCTTCTCCTCAAACGCCTTTCTCCAGGACGGTCCTTTTACCAGACTCAAGGTTGCAATGCCTGTACTAATAAGGTCGACAATCGCAAGCCCAGTAAAGCACCATCCAAATCCCTCCGCCCCAATGAGTGGGTCAATGACAGCAGCCCCGACTGCGGCAGCCGGGTTGCGCAGCAGTGAACCCAACGCCACCAGCGTAGCTGCCTGCCCAGGTTGGACGAGCGTCGCGTATGTGGTGTTTGTTGAAGTTGTCCATGACAATCCAAATCCACCTTGAATATGTTAGCTTCCGGGACTTTTTATTTGAAGGAGGGGCAAACTGGAGCAAACGAACAAATAAACATGGCAATGATTAAGCCCGGAACACCTATGCTGAAGTTTCCAAGCCATCCATATATCAGAACACCAATTGGGAACAGTGCTGTTCCTATAAACTGAAGGTGGAGCCTCCGTTCAGGTGCGACTTCTTCTGCCTTCGTCTTTTCAATGTGCTTTCGGTGTCGCCAGTCACTCAAGTGACCGCAGAGAATGGATCCGCATATCATGCCAATCCCTATAAAAGAGGGAAATGCGTTAGTGAGGTTATTTCAAGTTGATGGATGATACAATTTACCTGGTGCTAGAAAAGCAGCGCCAGTTTCGGCAGTCGTGAATCCAAATCGATCCTCAACTACCTTGGGAAAGGACACTGCAAGGCAGTAGTAGCTCCCAAAGAGGAGGGCAACATTGATGCAGGAAAGCATAATGAGAGGATGCCTCATAAAAACAAGTATGTTACGTCTACTCGGTCGTCGGGGAACGATTTGACCAGGCTTGAGCTCAACCTTCTGATTAAAGGATGGCCATTGGATCCATGACTTCCCGCTGTGAATCTCGCTATTTCCGACCCTCGACCTCAAGGTCTCCGGGAGAAGGAATAGAGAAACTAGGAGACAAAAGCCGCCAAACATAGCTGAAGTAAAGATCGCAATGTCAGCACATCTGGGATTCTCAATATGCGCTGAAAGTCTCCCCCCTTTTTGCGTACTCACCTAAGAACCCGAAAGTCCATCGCCAGCTGGTTCTCTGCGCAATTGCGCCTCCAATAACAGGCCCAAGAATTGGTCCGAATTGCGGCCCAAGACTATAGTATGAAATGGCTCGGCCACGCTGTTTTGGCTCGAAGATGTCTACGACCGTGCCAGCTCCAAGGCTAAAGAGCGCAGAACCCCCAATTGCCTGGACAACTCGCAATACCATGAAAGATGCATAATGAGCTGGAGCAGCTGCCAGAGCAACATTGGCACCAATGCCAATTAACAAGCCGAGGACGTACACCGGCTTCCGACCTCTGACGTCTGAAAGGCTTGCGAAGAATAAGGGCTATCATAATACAATTAGAAAATGCTAACTGTGGGCTTTTCCCTCATCACTTTAGGGTCTTGGAATGTGCAAAACTAAGGACTGTTAGAGAATACGAAAATAGGGGCAAAACATACCGCAATCGCAAAAGTAAGCATAAAAACAGTAACTGTGAGATTGATTAGTGCGGGAGAGACGTCTAGGTCATTTGCTAGGACGGGAAGCAAGGGCATATAGATGCTCCCAGAGACCGGAGCGATAAAGGCCTTTGCCACCACTATCGAGAGTATGAACTTCTTTCTAGCTGGGGAGAACGCGGAGTACGGCGGCTGCGGCGCTACGGGGTTTGTGTTCTCCGTGTTCTCTGCCTTTTGCACCTCTTTTTGTTCGGAAACTCCTTCCTCCTTCGCCTCTACCACGGTCGTCGGCATTGGCGTCGGTGATGCCATGTTTGTCGCCGATATAGGGAGTTTATTTATTTATTAATTTATTTTTGAATAGCTGCGCCGATGCTCGAAGAGAAAGAAAAAGATGAAGAGATAAAAAAAAGCCAAAAAAATGGGAAAAGAAAAATCGCGGAAGTATGTCGACAATCAACCTTAATTCAACCAAGCCTATAGAGCACCCAGAAACTACTACGAAATGATCACCTCAATGGTCTTTGGGCTCCTCAGCAAAGCAATTAGGCTTTGCTTCTAAGTTATCTTACCCGCCTTCGGGGGGCCTAGCTGTTCAGCCTCGATCACCTTGAAAAATTTACCTTTCCCACTCGCATGAGTCAATTTGAGCGCGGGAAAAAAGCAAAACAAGGGCAAATAAGAAACAAACTTCCTAATCAAGCACGGCCACTACCATGGGAAGCTCCAAAGCTGAAAAGGCATGACCGCATAAAGATTCCCAAGGCTGGGTCCACGACTCCAGATTGTCAAATTCGCCCCAGAAACAAAAAGAACATTTGAAATGGGACCGTCGCATCTTGTACAACCGCATGCACCTACTGTCAAGGTATTTCCCATATGGGTCTACGGGGTATATGCTATGGTTTGTCCGCTGTATTCTGTTCGGCTGCCCGGAGCCTGACGATACGAATAGCTTTTTGGTGCAAGTTATTGTATGTAGTACAACACGCACAAGGCCACATATTCATGCATGCATGCATGCATGGTTGACTTCTTGATTCATTTTGGGTTACTGGCATCGACTCGCTTTTCCTTTCCGCGTCCTCTTGTTTTCTCGGCTAGTTTGATCGTGATAGCCTGATTTTGCATGTTTCTGCTGCTGACCTGTTCCCCCCCCCTATTACTCTGTGTTTTATGTGCTACCTTATCCGCCCAGCGCCGAAGATGAGTTTGTCTAGCTGGATTGCTGTACAAGTTTACCTGATAGTTGATATCACAAGCTTACAGGGGAAAAGGGGTGTTTGGGGCGAGTGAAGCCGATTTGATGTGGCCGGCGACTCAGATTTCATCTTGTTTTCTTTTTCCTTGTGTATCCAGCTCCTGTGAGATGTAACTCGGGGGGGAGCGAACAGGAGCGGATTGAATTTGAGGTTTGGGATGCCGACATATGATATTATATTATAACGCCACGAGGGGACTAATATAGGTGGAACATAGCGTCATTAATTTCGTTGTAAACAATATATAGCATAAATATGATGCCATCTACATGTGAGATTCATTAGAAAATGCAAAATTACGAAAGAGCGTGTCAGCTGCATTCTTAAAGAGGAATGAGACATTTCAATAGTCAACTTTAGCCTCCATTCCCGCCCTCTCCTTGAATATGTACTTACAGCCCTGAGGCTTCAGTAGACCCTATGGGAAAAACCATTGTTAGTTCGTACATGTACAATGTAAGAACATGAAACTAAACGCATATTAAGAACTTGAAGAAGAAGAACCAAGACCCACCCTTGTAATCTGCATTCCCGACTCCGTATCTAACATCCATTCACATCTCCTCACCAACTCAAAAAGCACAACCTTCATCTGCAACAACGCAAAACCCTGCCCCAGACACTTCCTCGAAAACGCATTGAACGGAATAAACGCACCCCGTGCATTCTCCCTGCGGAACTTGTTTCGGATCGTCTCAACCGTCGCCCCCCAGCGCTCCGGCACAAACTCGCGCGCATCTTCTCCCCACACGGATTTGTTGGTATGCACACCAAAGGCTGTCCAGCCGACGTAGGTGTTGGGAGGGATGACTATGTCGTTTCCGAGCACAGCGGGGGTGAATGTGGTTTTTCGGTTGGTGAGTTGGGAGATTGGCGGGTAGAGGCGGAGGAGTTCGAAGAGGGTTGCGGATAGATAGGACATGTTTTCGAGAGTCTCGGGGGTTGGGGCTGTGATGGATGTGTTTTGGATTTCTGTGCGGAGCTTTTGTTGGACGTCCTGGTTTATTTTCAATGTTAGGATTCTGGGAATGAGTTAAAGGGTAATAGGGAAACAGGGGGCTAACGGTTCTTGTGCCCAATACATATAATGCTGAGCTGAGGAGATGTTGGACATCTTCATGGCCGGCTAGGAAGACGATTTTCACGTTCGCGCGGAATTGCGTCTCGTTGATCTTTCCCCTGGTAAGGGCGTCCTTAAGGTCGTCTATGACCTGCCTCTCTTCAGAAGTTGTATTGGAGCCCTTCGAGTCGTCATTTACTAGAGTCGATTGACAACGGGGACGCAAGGCAATTTCGTAAAGTATATCCTCATACTTCTTAACATCGCTGAACGCCCGCTTCCGGTTCCGGAATATATTGGGGTATTTGTCTAAGATCGGGAAGCTGAAGAACAATGGCGCGAAGATGTGTCCCCTAATAGCTGTCTGAAGCTTTCCAAGTCTCGTAGCTATGTCGAATTCAAGGGTCTAAATAAGTTTGTCAGAATATTGAATAATGAATCCGGCAAGCAAGTTTAAAACCTAATGAGCTTATAAACCTTTTAAAATTTCAAAACATACCTCAAAGTCCGTATGGAAAAAGTTATCCCCTGCAACATAAATGGCATACCGCTGCAGCAACGGATCTGGCTCGACACCGGAACCTCCCTTAACAGCTTCCTGGGCTCGCAGAAGCGAATCGACAAGCTGCCTCGATCTCTTTACCAACTTCCCCGTATCGGCAATCCGCCTCTGGATACCGGCCTTCATAATCGAACTATACAGCTTCCACGTCTCACCATGGGCACTAATAATATTGTTCCCCAGAAACCTAGCATTAACACTGTAGGGGATCTTCTCACAGTTTCCCGATTTGACAAAAACGTCGTCGTTCCTCAACAAGCCATTGATATATTCTGGCCTTGCGCATAGCACATTCCATTGCGATGCGACGAAGAACTTGACTGCTCCGTACTTCTCCAGCGGCTCTCGCAGCCAGCGGTCGTATATTTTATCTTGGCCCAGGTCGACAAATTGTGCAATGCTGGATACATAGAATGGAATAGTGGGGATGTTTTTTGGCATGTTCGACGGGACATGAAGGTACCACCAGATAAGGATGGTCAACAGGGCGCCAACGGCCGATATGGCTGCGAGTAAAGCCATGTTCACGTATATGTTGTTACTAGGATTTTTAAAATGTCAGTTTGGTATCATGAGCCGAAGAGAACAAGTCAATCATTGTTATGGTTTCTTCTGTTGCAGAAGAAGTAGTTGCAAAGTTGGATATAAGGGTGGCATAGATTGATCAACGCGGAGGGGCTGCGGGGGATCCCATAGTAGCGATGGCTCAGCTCATGTCAGCGGCTACAGCCTCAGAATAGTATAACAGCCCAAGAAACCGTTCTGGGCCTTCCAAGCCTGGGCATGACGAAGCCATATCGTCTAGAAGATTAATCGAAGTTGGACGTAGCACCGTTGCCAGGATAATTCTTTACTTTCGCCGTCCCGTTCGAAGTTGATTGGAGTAGGCGAGGAATGTCTCGGGAAATAATTATAATTGTTGTTATAAGCTTCAGCCTGAAGCCAAGCTAGAAACTTGATATCGTTGTTTTCCCGCGGGGGGAACTCAAACGTCTCTGCAAGCCCTGACCTTTCGAAAGTCGAATTACCTTCATAATGCGACCCCCTAAAACTGCGTGACGCAAAAAGTGGCCATAGGCCCATAGCCAAGTTCCCTGAAGAATTCCGTATTCAAGATTTCATGCCCCAAGAAAAGAGAAAGTAAAAAAGGAGGCTTCTAGACAATGGGACATTGCTTGACACCGACGATCATCCACTCGGTCCATTATACGGTAATGTCGAAAAGAGGCTCACCCGTCGCCCCGAAAACCCTGTTGAGCTTCGTAACGCGATTGAGTCGCCGAAGGGTCTGAGATCAAATATCCAGTAATCATCTACCTACGGTTTTCTAACCCGATCCTTTTTAGATTTCTCTTTTGTTCATAATGCATCTCTAGACTATTGAGAATCGTGTTGATCAACCCCTTCTCGATCTGCCTTCCATAAATAAACTTCTTTTCATTGTTAACTTCTCGTGATGCACCTAGATTACCAAGACGGAAACCTAGAAGAATAACGCCAGTCTCATGCAAGGCTAGAAATTGACAGTGGCACTCAACTATAGGAATGGTAGTGTTCATGAAGCATGATTTGTTGAAAGGCAGACCGATTCGACCACAGCCCGGCTAAGGTTGGAGCGCGTCGATGGACGAGCTGGTTCATGGGCGGGGATATGTGCAAGAAAAAGGGGTAGTCCAAACAGGGTCTTCTCGGGTGGGTATGGCCGAGGTTTAGAGACCTGGATAACGGGTCGTGTGAATCGATCGGAAAGCCCCCCTTCCGAGACAGAGAGGTTCTGAGGACTGGCGAGGGCTACGGTAAGCGAATGACGGTTGGATGTCTTCCAAAACCTGGACAGTCTGGGCCCAGGATAACAGTTGTAATGAATCTCAGCCTTCCAGCGTCGAGCCTTACATTTGGTATACTTGTCCAAGTAGATGACGACTCGTGTGTACATGTACCTGCGAAAGAGGCCGTGAATAAGGATCGGCCACGCTTGTCAAAGAGAATACGATGAACCATAACATGAATGTACATGTACATTACTATACAGCGTTATATCGGATCATGAACCAATGGTCTCTGCAGGAAAACTCAGTGTGAATTCGTAAGGTGGTGGATGCAGCCCTGGAGGTTCAGACGAGGACAATAATGTAAGATTTGTGCAGCTTACTATGCCGTGTAACCCGGGAGTCTGGTTTCTGGGCTATTTGCGAATGCTTCTACCAAGGAACGATTGGGTGAGGTATGAACTCCGAGCATCAAAGAAAAATGATCGTGGCTGAAACTCGAAGGCATGACTATACGTGCGACACTAGCGGCTAATCTTCCCGTCCCTCTCTGCAGCCTTGCTGATATTTGCAGTGACGCGGGTACCCGATATGGTCACGAGACGAAGGGAAGCTTTAAATTGACTTCAAAAAGATATCTATATATATAGATGGATATAATCTCATAGACAACCTATCGGTGATTTTCTTCCTCAATGATGCTTCGTGGGCAGAAAGGATTGGGATTCCGAAGCAAACCACAGCGCCGACCACGCCAAGTTGAAGTTGATATTGAGCCGCAGCAGGATCCCTGCAAGATCGCCAAGAAGAAGCTAGCCGCTTTACGCCAAACTCTGGCTAGGAAAGTGCTATAGGCGCTGTTTGAGCTTGTTTGCACCTCGTTTCAACCTTTCCCCCCTGGATTTGGCGGGATTCTCTCACGACAGAACCTCAATTACATCCCATTCGCGACTCCTTCGGGTAGTTTGCGGTTTGTTTTTCATACCTGCATGCCCATTTTTCTTCCCTCAGCACCCACTGCAGCGGTAGTAGTATGTTGTTCCTGGTGACCCATTCCCGGAGGACCGTTTTGCCCGACCCGTCAGACCATATCTTCCGATCTTGACCCATTCGCGATGGCTACTACTGATCGAAAGGGCGGCTTTCAGCGCACTCCGGTGGTTGGCTCCATATGAACCCGAATTCAAAGTCAACGTTGAATTAAAAGTTAACTGGGGTTGGGGGCGCGTAAATAGAATAATTCCGAGGTCAAGCCACTTGAGGTCAGCGATGAGACAATGTGGACAAAAAAAAACCTGCAGCCTGGAGGTCTTCCCATAAAATAATGCCAAGGCTTGTTATGCTGGTTACGAAGAATGACAACATAGTAGTGCTTTGTTTCTTATAGTATAAAGCTCTGACGCACGGAGTTGTCCGTGATGAATGTACGCGGCGGCTATTTCCGGGAATCGTCCATGTTTCACATATGCAACTGTAAAATCTTTTAAACCTCCAAAGTCTGCAAAATTAGCACTGTTTTAGGGTCTCAGAACGTAGGCCACGTCGACCAAGCTGAGGGAAATCCAGCCCGTTCACTAGAATCCCACCACTGACCGTATACACAAACCAGAGGCTCGCGTGCCAGGTCCAATATATTATCCAGGTGTAAGGTTTCTGGACTTATCTAGAAGACCACCACCTGCTGTGGCGAGGAGGACCCTTGAAAGATTAGATCAAGCTTTGGAGTAACATATCTCAGTGCGAACTCAAGAGGCAATGCGTAGTATGCCTAAGCGGCTAAGCCTGAAAATAGTCCAGTCTTTTCAGAGGACAACTGGGCTTTGATGCAACCCATCCTGTCGTGGTGCTGTGTGCAATAATATATCATATAGATCTTGCTTCATATGTTATGTTCCGTTCTGCCGGCTGGACGTTATCATCCATGGGTGTACTGTGCTTTGTGCGTCATCAATGAGATGCAGGAACTACATGGTGGCGCCTTCGCCACTGACCAAGGTTGTCTTGGTGTCAAGAATAGAGTCTTCCAAATAGCGAAGTTGGGGCCATACACAGAAACCTCATTATGATTGAAGATACGCGTTAAACCCATGGAGAACCACCATCCAAAGCAACAGTATCTTCATATTCCTTGCATTTAAAAGACGGACAGAGATGGTGGGATGCCAATGCTGATCGATGGCGTCAGTCACTTCGCCCCCAACATATTCAGCCCAGTTGTGAGAGCACAAACGGACAAGGAATTGGTGACTTCTGAAGGGACCGCCAAGATTAAGAACATGTTACGGCTGTACAGGAATTTCCATTCTCGGGAGTCGATGGGTTCAAAGTGACCAATCGGACAGACTCGCGTCAAGGAAGTTAGCTGGTAAGAATTGATATTGTAATTCAGATGTTGTTGATGTTGCAGCCAAAGCCAAGCGTAAAATACTAGCCTTGCCATCTGTTAGGTAGATGGTACAGGGACCGATGAGACACCACGACTGACGGCTTGCGGGTCCAAGTTAAGACTAGAACGGCTGAGGGCAGTTATGCAATCACTCATCATTGTCGGTATGAGAAGTTGCACATGCTGGCATGGCAGCCACGAAAGCTGGGCTCTTCCCTTTGACTGGTCATGCGGCTGTAGACTAGACATACTATTAAGGATAGTTAGTTATATAGCCTGCGAGGGAACCGTAATAGTGTGGTCGAGATCCTTAGAAGTGCATAAGAATAACCACGGCGATTTGGAACGTCAACAAGCAGACTTTGCTTATACCTCGATATTTATACCTACGAACTATTTTTCCTTTTCCGCGTCGAATGAATAAATCATTCTTTTTCAGAATGCCTAAAGATCATATCGATACTTTTGCGTACAATACTCCAGCCACGCTGATGCCGGAAACCGACATGGCCTCGACGATCAAACAGACAAATGCCCTGGATCCTTTAGTGCAAGAGAAGTTGAATCTCGACAAGGAGAACAGCCTGCACATCTTTGGGCTATCCACTAGCTATTATGCAGCCGAGGATGGAAACAGCGGAATCACTGTTTCCATTGAAAACAAATCAGACATAGTTGTTGAAAAAGTACGCGAACCCGATAACACTCAAAGTGTGACATCAGACGAAAAGATGCGCGAACCAGTATTATACGGTCCAAAGACCTCGGAAGAGGTCAGCAACGGCATAGTTTCCATACTCGAGAGGTATCGAATGGCGCCAAAAGAACGAGCCCATGAACCATGGGAAGCAAAAACCAAATTTGCAAACCTCATCAAGGAACACATAGAGTGTGGGGAGACTATCCCAATGGTCTTGCCAGCATTCCCGTTCAAATCGCCTAACAAAACCTTCAAAGTCCTAGGGTTCCTCCCTGATAAGGGGGAGGAGGTTGCGTTGGCGCATTTGAACGGGTTGTGTAAGTTAATCGAGGACGAGTACAGAAAAGGTGCGAGGGTAGACATTGTCTCTGATGGATTGATGTACAATGGTGAGTTGATTTAACCTGGGAGGGTAGATGCAAAGGCCGCTAACATCAGTCTCAGACCTTCTAGGTATCACCGACAAACAAGTGTGGACCTACGGACAAGCCCTCAGGAAGCTTGCCGCAGATACAGGATGCAGCAACATCAACTTCGTCCGGCTCGTGCACCTATTGGGAGAAAGCGAAATGGGAGAGCCTTTATCCGAAGAACAGTACTTGAAGGATGCTCCATATTTTCGGACCCAATTGCATGAAAGAAATATTCCTGAAAACTTTGACGTCTCAGCCTATATAGCGAAAGATCCCGATACGATCTTGACCTACCGGGGATATATCAAGTTCCTTGAGAAGGATCTCGACGACAACGGTATCAACGACGGAACTATGTCCAAAAGGCAGATCAAGAAGCGTCACGAGGAGACTGCAAGGAACATGATCGCACGTGGGAGGGCGTTCGCAATTGCCATAGCAAAGAGATTTGACAAGTCGGTTAGATTGTCGATCCATCCATCTACAGAATCGACAAAGATATCCATAGCGATAACGCCAAATAAGAATGGGATGATCATGACGCCGTGGCATTCTTCTCTCGTCCGCGCAGTGGATGGGTCCATCCATATGGCCCATGCGGGGTCTGTGCCGGCATTAACCCACGAACTAATCTTCGAGAACGGACGGCCTTCCTATTTCAGAGAAAAATCATCTCTTTACGACTGGGCGGGCGTCGACATAGACATACACTACACCTACCCTTCGGGGATCATCATATCTCCTAGAAACAAAACATGCAAACACCAGTTCAGCCGAGTAGATATGCGAAAGGTCAGGGCACTAGCTGAGCTCTGTTCCCCTGTAGTTCTGAGGGGCTGGCTCGACACCCCAAACCAAAGCTGCTGTTTTGAGACCGACATTGAAACTCGAATATGCAGACATGGCAATATTCGTGTGGTGGACTGCTGTGACGGAACGACCCAAACAACCCCCGCAATGAATGGGATCCCAAGAGGACAGCCCGAAGCCGACCGATACGAAGCTAATAAACCCAAAGAACTCAGCAGTGAGGGAGACATCAAACATGCCACTGTGCCTCTCCTGCAGAATGGACACGCAGAGATCAAGGCAGAAGCACCCCGGATCAAGAGACCTCCTACTAACCAGCAGAACCGTCGCCAAACCGAAGAACGGTTGTCCAGTAATATGCCAAAACCCCCGAAGAGCCACTTAAGCTGGAAAGTGATGAAGGATTGGTCTGATATGTGCATCGTCAGCTGAATTCCTCTGGTGATGAGGTGACTAGGGGGGATTGCTGCGTTTTCCTTCTTCTTCAAGAGTTTTTCCCGTCCAGATCGGTTTTTTAGGGACCTTTCTTTCTTTCGACTTAGTCTGTTTTCGACATGTAACCCTCAAATATTATAGATGTACCTATTATTATCTTCAGGTTTCATAACAAAAACGGCGTTAGTCATGCTTCCCATGCCCTTCCTCCATTGAGGGAGCACCTGAACTCAGCTTCCCCAGACATGTCTCGAATATGACGTAGGCAGCAGTAATTATGTACACGGTTTCAAGCGGCCTCGAAAACGTGAAGGAGTAAGAATATCGATATAGTTGATGATGAGGTTTGTTGAAGGAGGTTGAAACTGAGTTGAGGCTCTTGCTGTGACGTTGAGCCCTAAATACGCCAATACGCATAATACACTAGAATACCATAAATACCGTATCACATACAACAAAGCCGTATCAGTCATTCATCCCGCCGTCTATCAAAAAAGCTTCAAGTAGCTCTTCTCAAGCAAACAGAACTCAGTGCACAGGCGCAAGTAGACAACGCGCTCTATAATATACCCAGTGCTCGCATTTGCGGGTTTCACGTTTTTATTTTTTGGTTCAATATATCCTTCTGTCGCATACTTACTTGCTTATATCCTATTGCTGCGAGGAATTCGTGACTGCGAGTCATCCCACCCGGGGAACCTCCTCTACCTCCGGGCCTCTTTATACGGCACTACAGCACTCCATCTGGCTTAGTCGAGTGTCAAACACTTCACTGGGCTATAGGCTTTGCAAATATTATTGCAGAAATAGTTTCAAAATGCCTCCCTCCACAGTAGCCCTAACTCCGGGGTTACAGTCCTTCCTTAAGGTCTTGAAGACAAGTGACGTGGACAACGCGACTGAGAACTTGATCTCGTACGTCTATTCGCTGTCTGGAGGAAACATCTAGAACGGGTTGACTGATTATGCTAGGTTGCTAAAACGACGCCAAATACGACCCTCACACTCCTGCGCCGTCGCAACGGCATACCTCCTTCTGCGCGTTGTTTCGACGTCGCGCATAACAGACCCAGCAAAGCTGATTGACCGTGTTCAAAATGTTGGACGGAGGCTTATTGCAGCGCAGCCACGGGAGATGGTTGTAGGAAATATCATCCGCCGTGTGTTGGGTCTGATCAGAGAAGAAGCAGAGGACGAGAGGGAGGGGGAATTCAGTTTATCGAGCGACGCCGGATCCGACACACGGCCGCATACACCACTAGCTTCCGACAGCCAGCAATACCTCTCTCCGCCTGGGCTTCCTACCCATGGTGCAAGCCCGTTAAGGCATGAAGACACAGATAATGACTCGGAGCAGGGCACATCCTCCGCCCCGACGGAAATCACGGAGCGGTCTTCTTCCCGCCCTACTGCCGCTCTAGTCTCCCTTCCATCATTTGCTCCGACCACTGCTCCCCCAGTCATATCGATGTTTAGACTACTTTCACATCCTCAAGGGGAGTCGCCGCAAGCTAGCTCCCCCGTCAATGCGTCGCCATCAGGCCGCATACCTGGACAGTACGTATCAAAGGATTTCAGAGCGGAGGTGATTGACGGCATTGGCGAGATTGTCGACGAGTTGAGTCAGGTAGAGGACCAAATTGCCAGCTATGCCCTCGAGCACATCCATTCTGATGAGGTTATCCTCACCTACACTTCGTCAGCGACAGTGCATAAATTCCTGGCAAAAGCCGCCGCCAAACGGAAATTCACCGTAATTCACGCCGAATCCTATCCTAACAATCACAGAGAAACACACACCGTCGCCGCAGGGCCCGTCTCCGGTGACGAAGACAGTTTAAGCCCGGAATCATTTCAGAAATCACTCACCGAGCTGGGCGTTACCGTCATCCTCATCCCAGACTCGGCCGTTTTCGCGCTCATGTCACGGGTCAACAAGGTCATCCTCGGCACGCACTCCGTGCTGGCAAATGGCGGCCTAGTCGCGGCAGCGGGCACGCGGGTGATTGCCAACGCAGCCAAAGTGCATCAAATCCCTGTTATTGTTGTGAGCGGGATTTACAAGCTCAGCCCCGTATATCCGTTTGACTACGAGTCACTGATTGAGTATGGTGACTCGAGCGCCGTGCTGCCCTACGAGGACGGGGATCTGGATAAGGTTGACGTAGAGAATCCGCTGTATGATTATGTTCCTGCGGAGCTGGTTGATCTCTATATTACGAATGTGTAAGTTCTCCCCCCCCCCCGGTGTTTCTCATCACCCGCTTCTGCTCCCCTACAAATGTTTGGTTTTGCTGGGGTAATAGCTAAGCTAACTCTTGACCGTTTAATTGACAGGGGTGGTCATGCGCCTTCATATTTGTATCGGATTGTTTCCGATCACTACCGGAAGGAGGATATCAACTTCTAGGTAAGGGGGAGAGAAATAAATGGGCAATGTCAAGTGTAAAGAAAACAGGGTCCAGATAACGAAGATAAGATCAATGGAAAAACAAGAATTCATTTACGATAAGCAGATTCGTTAAAATTCTGGAAAGAAGAACATGAACGTTGACATGCAGACTTTTGTGTACCGGTACCAGTCTTCACGAAGGACTAGTGCTACTGTGGTAGTAAGGGCTCACTGAAGGGGGAAGGACGCAAGATCATTATGCACCCGGGGATGGTAATAGATAACCCCGTCTCGAATCACACAAGTCTCAATCCTCCTCCCCCAGAGAGTTCTCTCAAGCGAGTAAAAAAAGGACGCCATCCATTTCCCAATACATACATAAAGTCCTCGTCTTAAGAGATTCTCAGTAAATTCTCAAAACCTCGTTCCCCATCCGTTATGTTTTTAAGATGGGCCTGGAATACCAGTAAACACAAAAAAAGAGAGGTAAAATTGGCCTGCAAATACACAACAAACACCCCTCGTCCCCAGTCATCATCACAGCACCACCATGATCGCGAGGAAAACAAGCGTTTACGATCTTGGCTTCTCCTTCTTCTCCTTCCAGAGGGCGGAAAGGCCGACACCGGAAACTTTGACGACCTTGAATCGGACACCGGGAATATCACCCTTGGCTTTGCCCTTACGACCGAAACCGGCGAGGAGGACCTCGTCGTTCTCGTCGACGAAGTTCAAGCAACCGTCGTTGGGGACTGTAGGGAAAAGAGATATATTAGCATATTTGCCATCACATACGCAAAAACACCAAGCCATTTCCATCTATCCCAAATATGTTGTAGTAATGTGCGATCCCCATTCTTCCGTCATGATAAAACATTCCCATCTCTTCCCAACTTCTTTCCCGTAGTATATCCACACATCCGTAAAAGCCAACTCAAACCACCTTCAAGAACATCTCCAAAACTCCAAACACCCCTCCCAAACGCAAAAGCAAAATGATATACGCACCGAAAGCAGTGACCTTCTTGCCGTTCTTGATAAGCTGGACCTTGACACACTTACGAATAGCCGAGTTGGGCTGCTTGGCCTCAACACCGACCTTCTCGAGAACGATGCCCTTGGCGTGGGAGGAGCCACCGAACGGGGAGGACTTGAAGGCGGTTCCGAGCAGGCGCTTCTTGTAGGAGAGATCGGCCCATTGCTGCTCACGGCGGTGGTTGCGCAGCTTGCGGGCGGCGTTAAGACCACGAGGCTTGCCCTTTCCCATGATGGCTGTGTTGGTATGAGGTGGATCTGTCTGTTTGTTTCGATAAAGGGACTAATTAGCTGGGATTCCCGTCTTCGATTTTGTATTCTCTTTCTTTTTGGCGCGCCTGGCGAAATATCGAGATATATTGAACTGTGTGAGGGGGGGCGGATATAGGGTATTTATAGACGGATAAAGATGGGATGGATTAAGCGGTTTCAGCAGGGAGAGGGAGGGGGCGTAGATGGAATGCAGCACATACCGATTAGAGGGAGGCTATCGCCAGAATGCAGCAAGCAAGACGGGGGGGTGTGGTGGGTGGTTGGTGGTGGTGGTGGTGGTTGTCGAAAGGTCGTTGATGATGAATACCCAGGTCTCCCTTTCTGTATCTCTCGCGTTCTCAGCCCACACAAACTTTGCGCCGTAATTAAAAGTCGGTGTGGGTTTCCGGGCCCGTATTGCCCGCTAAGCGAGTAAATTACCGGCGCCGGCGGATGTATTGTTCCGCCCGCCCTAACAACGTCATCCAAAACATCGAACAACCTGCGGCATCACCAACGACACTACCACTACAATAATACCCGGAGAATGCGCTGATAATGCATCTGCCCCCGGTAGATTGGCCTACTGGGTAATCGATACCCTGCTGCGTATATCTCCGCACACTTAGTGCTTATCTTATGCCTTTGCAATTATCCACTCAATTCACCCAAAGAACCAGCCATGGCCACGGCGCATCAGTCCGAACAAACCCCCTCCAAGAAACCCTCCTCTCAACGCCCTCCGCCTCCATTCCTCTTCCAAGGCCCACCCTCTCTAAACACGTCCAATCTCTCCCTTCCACCCGGCTTACTCCCCGGCTCACACCCTACCTCAGCTAAACCCGGCCAACACTTTCACCAACCCCCGCTTCTACGCCAACACTCGGCACGCAGCATCCCTCCCGATGTCCCTGCGGCCACCGCCCCAGCATCTCCCTTTCTACGTCCCTCCCGGTTTCCGGGCCAGGGTGACCTAGACGGTGCAGACGCGCTATGGCAGGAAATGCAAAACACCCTGGCAGAAGTGGAGCTGACGGCCATGAGCGGCGACCACGTTTTTGGCAGCGAGCATGCCAAGGCGCTGGAGGAGCTACGGAGTAAGCAGCTCGCGTTGGCGCTGGCATGGGCCAGGAGTGAGGCTGATGAGGTTGTTGAGAATCCGCCCGCTGAGGATGATGTTTCCCCCGCTGCTGTCGGGGCGGCCGAGTCGTTGCGTAAGGACTCGGTTGGGACTGAGGAAGGGGGTGGAGGGGCGCAGAAGGTGATGGATGAGAAGACGGAGAAGGATATCTTGCTGGCGAGGAAGAGGAGGGAGGCCAATGATCGCTATTTTGATCGGGTTAATGGCGGGGTTTTGGATGTGGTTGCAAAGCTGGAGGAGGTTGCGATGG
Organism: Helicocarpus griseus UAMH5409; assembly: GCA_002573585.1. Lineage (NCBI taxonomy): Eukaryota > Fungi > Ascomycota > Eurotiomycetes > Onygenales > Ajellomycetaceae > Helicocarpus > Helicocarpus griseus. The sequence continues at coordinate 137,057 of PDNB01000022.1, forward strand.
CTATGAGGGACGTGGAGAGGGAGAGTAAGGAGATTTGGAATGAGAGTGATAGTGGTGATGATGTGGATACCCGGTCTGCTCGCTCGAATATTACCTGAGAGGATGGTTATGATGGCATCGGATAATCATCCCTCCCGTTCTTACGATATCCACCCAAGCTTGTGCCACTGGGATAGACCGCCGCCAAGGAACGTTTAATCAACGCAGTGCCATATGTATCAATGGTGATATGAAGTTGCGGGGATTAATGGCGGTAAAGCTACGCTTTTGTGGTCGCCGATTTGCTCATCAAGTCGTCGAATATACACTACGCAAGTATTGCGCGGAACTTTTTGCGCATTGCCGTACAATGGCTCGGTATCCATACACATGTACGAGGTTCGTGTCCGGGAATGGCTTTTTGTCCAGGAAGATATCGAAATCCATCCTTATACGATCAGGAGCGTTTGGTTGGTTACTCGCCTTGGCTGATACATGACTGTTTGATATTCAACCGGGGTAGCTCCCATCCCCGTTACGTTGCACAAGATGACTCTATCCTTGTCCATCGTGGACCGAAGATAGAGGTGTACTGGAAGAGGAATGGGAGATACGCTAGCAGAGGCGCACGGGGTGATGAGGGGAACATTATGCATGTCATCCTTCCTGATCACACCGTGTATGCACGTGTATAGATTTGGAAAGAGAAAGGAAGTTCCAAGCCTTTTCTCATAGATAACATGACTGGATAATTCGAAGCAAGAGATATACTGTACCTACAATTGCACTATCAATGACGAGACAATAGATAACAACATACAAAATACACGTAGCGAAGAAAAGGGGGGTATCAAACACCATAATCATAACCAAACCAAACCAAACCCATTCGCCAAAACATCCAAAGCCCACGCAAACTTAATATCTCTTCTAATCATCCACCTCATCCTCGTTCCCTTTCGCATTCTACTCATTCCTTTCCCTACCCTCTGCTTTCCACCCACTCTCTAACCCCCTCAACCCCCCTCCTTACATCCTCCAACCCGTCCTTCACCACCCCCTCAGCCCCCTCCAAAAACCCAGCAAGCCCCCCCTCCATTGCCCTCCTCACAGCCCCCTCAACCTCCCGATTCCACCTCTCCCTCACCAAATCCATCAGTTCCGGCCTCTCTCTGCGCGGATAATATCCCTGTCGCGCCAGCACGGCTGCGACTGCTGCATCGTCTGTGCTCCGTCGAGTGAGTCTGGTGGTAGTAGCTGGTAAGGCGATGCTGTTTATCGTGTCAATTTGTTCGCGCAGGAGGGCATGCTGGTGGGCGCGGGCGGAGTGGAGGAGGTGGACGGTCAGGTAGGCGGTTGTGGTTGTTAGGGAGATGCCGGTTAGCTGGGTGGGTAGTGAGTAGTTAGTATTGGTTGGAATTGTGCTTGAGATATGTAGGTTTTGTCTTGTGGTTGTTGCTTGGTCAAGAGGGGAGCAGTGGGGGAGGGGGGCGAAGGGCGCCCTTACAAAGCCGGCGAGGAAGCCCATTATATGGGGAGGAAGCGGACAGTCGCTGCTTCGCCTCTATAAGAATATAATGGCTAAATTTGTATTGGGACAAGAAACGAATTTAAAAGCCCCTTTTGGTTGCCCTCCCAAGGTTGCTTGACTTTTTGAGGAGCTGTTGGCCGACAAGCGGAGCTTCGGGGATTCAAGTAGCGGAGGGCTATTGTTCAGTAGTGGCGCTGGAGATGTGATAATGTAGCAAACGGTTTTAGAATATAAGGAAAAGTCAATGTAGACAAAACCAATTGCATATATAGCCTTGAAATTGACGTTGTTCTTTGAGGATGGTCTCTTTCTCGAGACAATTCCATGAGATCGGGCCCAAGGCTGCGCTCCGATTGGCTGGATCCAGCAACCTCAAATTCTCAACTTCAACCTGCAGCAAACCCGCTACAACAAAGAAACATCCAGCATCAACACTAACCTTGGTCCAATTCCCCAATTTCACTACAATCCCACTCCCTGGGGACTGAGGAAATCAAAGGCGCATAACCACCGTTCACTCCCGGGATCAATCCTCCCATCTCCATAACCGATTTCCTCTTCATTATCACCTCCATAACCCCCCTCTGCAACAACCACAACTACAACAACCGTCACAATGGCAGGCGGCCACATGAAATACCGCCATCTAGGCCGCGACTCAGCCCACCGCAAAGCCCTGCTCCGAAATCTTGTCACATCCCTCTTCGAACACGAGGCCATCTCAACAACATGGCCCAAGGCCAAGGAGGCCCAGCGCATGGCCGAGAAGCTGATCACGCTGAGCAAGAAGAATACCGAGACGAGCAGGCAAAATGCACAGGCTGTGTTTTTTGTACGTACAGTCAATCTACTATTATGGCATATGCTTCTGCCGTTTATCCATACGTTCCGGGGGACTGCGCGAGGACACAAAACTTCAATATATGCAATAATGAATCCCGGATATCTCGCGCAACCCAACCAATCCTCTCTCACACGATCCATCCTATCGCCAGTCACCCCAAGAGCCGGCAGTTGCTAATCTACTTTTCGCACAGAAACCAGACCTAATGACAAAACTCTTCGGCCCCATCCGCGAACGTTACTTAAACCGTCCCGGCGGGTACACGCGCGTCCTGCGCATCGAGCCCACCAAGCCCGATCAGGCCCCTTCTGCCATCCTCGAGCTTGTTGACGGTCCCCGCGACATGCGGTTCGCCATGACGGCTCGTACACTGGCCCGCATGCGCGCCGAGGGCGATGATAGTATGAATGAAGTTACGGCGATGAATGTGTTGAAAGTCACCAAGTTTCGGCCGGATGGAGAGAAGGCGTTGGAGAAGGAGGTGGAGAGGATTCGGAGGGAGAGAGAGAAGGAAGAGAGTGCGGGGAAGGGAGCGAGTGGGAAAGGGGCAAGTGGGAAGGAGGAAGAGGTTGATTGAGATGGTAGTAGGTTAGGGGTTTTCGGGTTTTGCTCTCTTGAGAAGGATAGGGTGTTTTTTCTTGGTGGTTTTTATTTTCCATGTTTTATGTCTTATCTACTTCTCCTTCTTTTTTTCTCCATCTGTGAAGGAAATTTGTTGTATTACGTATGCATGCTGCTGTTTGATTGCGTTGGTTTCTTCTGGGCTACCTACTTATGCGAGATACAAGCCATAGATTACCTATATAACTCCCTGTACATTATTGAAGAATCGAACTGGGCATTCTCCATGTGCATACATAGTTTTACAAAATAAATAGACGTTGAGGGAGACCTTTCTCTGAAAGAAAATGCATGTATTGCCATGCTCTCTAGTCCCTAACTTAGATAAGACCCGCAAAGAACTGAACATACATCAAAAAACGCAGGGGAAAGAAGAAAAAGAGCAACGCAAAATTAAACGCAAAAAAGCACCGTATAATTAAAAAGACATAATCTGGATATCATCGAGCAAAATGTAGTCTAAGAAGGGGTTTTCGTGTTCTTTCTTATCTTTCTTTTCAGTCATCATCATCGAGGGCCAAAGAGGAAAAGGGGATTTGATAGAGAACCAGCATCACAACGAACAAAATCAAACGCAATCACTATCCTCCTCCCCTTCGTCTTTCCTTGGAAATTTCCCCAGAATTGGCCTGAAATAGTACTTGGGAGATGAATCCTGAAGGGAAAGAAACGCACTTGAAGGAAAAAAAGAGTGTAACAGCGGCATCCGCCCATTGATGACTTTGTGCAAAGATTTCGCCAATTTTGCTCAATAACCAGAAGCTACCCAGATACGCCGCCCGCCCCTACCCCCTACCCATCATTCATTTCTTGCTATTAAAGTAGTAACCCGGTTCACTCCATTACCACACCAATGCCATGCCAAGCGACTATGTAGGCGAGAGAGAGAGAGAGAGAAAAAATGCATTTTATAGCCCCGTGGTCATATTACCGCGAGGCCTTTGGTGTCCCATACCTCCGGATACTACGAGAGGCCCATTGCTCGGTTTAGGGTGAGATGGAGGAGCACCGGAAGAAAAAGACTGTGACGGTAAAGCTGCTGGTTTGTTTTTGATATCAAAATCGTAAGGTACTTCGGACGGCGGTGGTTTCGGGGGAAGATGGGAGGGGGTACCCCATTTTGCTATCGAGTCGTGGGGCCCGGCAGTTGTTCCGCCAGGTGAGTGATGCATGGAAGGGGGAGGCGCAGACGTTTTGCCACTGGCTTGCAGGTTTGATGGGCCTGGATGATGATTTGAGTGATCTTGGTTGCCCGACCAAGAAGTCGACGAAGGGTATTGCATGTAGGGTGGGTTCATCACTGGCTGTACAGGATTTCCAGGATATCGGGAGGGAGGGCTGCCACCGGGAACAAACGACCTTGTTTGTGGGTTGAAGTGCGAGCGAGAGAAGCTCCCAGGAAGAGGATGCTGTCCTGGATTGCTTTGATGGGCATGGTTGAACTGCTGATTTGTCATTTGGTTATATGGATAAGCCACTTGACCAGGATTCATTGGATGTTGAGAGTAGTTGGACCAGTGAGGAGTGGACGGGTTACGTTGAGCGGACGGAGGGTACGCGGCTGGGTACTGCGGTTGGTTCCACGTTGGGGGGCTTTGTTGTTGGAATGGAATCGCATTAGAAAGCGCATACGAGTTCATTCCAGATGATGATCTGGCTGAAGGCTGCTGAGAAACCATTGGGGGCATCTGGTTGACTGGAGAAAACCCGGGATATGGAGGGGATTGTTGCAGGTGCCCAGGCTGCCAATTGTTTTGACCCATATGAGGAGGGACAGAAACGGGATATTGCGGTGCGGAGTTCATATTGCCCTGCGTTTGTTGATACATAGTATTAACATGGCCGCCATGGGGAAAATTCGTTGGCGGTGGGGAAGACGTTGACACATAATAATGGTTCTGAGTACCAAACGAGCCGTCAGACATCATTCCAGTAAATGGAAGTGATGCGCTTGTGTATGGAGCTCCCGGATAGTATGCATTGAACTGGGACCTTGCTTCGAAACTGTCATCATGCGGAGTCCTTTGTTTGTGTCCCTTTCTTTTAGCATTTCCGGAGTTAGATCGTGACACATTTGCGCTCTGATCTCCACTGTTGGAATTATCAGATGTTTTGGATTCAGGGAAATCCCTGAATATCCGCTCTCGAACTTCGTGGTATTTTGCTTCACGTTCCTCTCGGCTCATAGCCGCCCGTTCTTTCGCGGGAGTAGCTCCACCCGATGACCCAGTCCCATCCTCGTTAGTACCCTCAGCACCGGCCTCTGACGTAGCCTTTGAAGGAGCCGAGGAACTAGGTGCTGTGCTCCCTGCGCCGGACGCCCTGTCTCCTGGTTGGCCAGTGCGACGCATGATCTTCATCGCTGGCGCATTTGGAGGCGGCGTCTTGTTTGCATTAGGTGGCTGTAGCACGTTCAACGGAGTTGGCCTGGTTCAGATTAGTTACCTGCCCTTGACTCAAAGGTATTATTCAGTATGCAACTCACAGTCTACAGAACGGGGTCCTGTGAAGTCGAACGGACGATTCATTAACAAAGTGAGTTAAGTGATAATAATCCCCAAGTTTGTGTGCAAGAAGCCGTCCAAAAGCATTGCAGGGGGGCAACTCCAAGGATTGCTCACTAGGTCTAGGTTAGTAGTGCGTTAAAAACTTTACTGTCATTGGGTCACATACTTGGAATCTTTAATGAAGGTTATGATCTTCTCCTCGAGCTGAAGAATCAGTAACCGGTCTTTCGGTGAATTCATCGCTTCAAGCAACTTCTCATCAGGGTCCTTGGGAAAGCTATGGATACTCTGCTCGGATTGCCCGTTCGGGGAGGCGGTTTCAGGGAAACCCGGATTGTCGAGTCGAGGTTTGTTAGGGATGCGCTCAGATGTTCCCTGACCAGAGACCCGGTACAGGAGCCCGCCCGCTTCTGAGCCCACCTGAGAATTGGGTGCGCCAGAAGCAGGGCCTGAAAAAGCGTCATCTTCCTCTGCTGCCTGCACGCTAGCGCTATCATCTGGACGCAATGACTCTTTTTCGTCCATTGCGAAGGTCGTCACAGACGCCATGCTCTTGGAATCGAAGCTAGTAGGCTTCGTGGAAGAGTTCGATAAGTGCGTCTGATCATCTTCAAAGGGCCCATCGGGCTTGATGGCGACCTCTTCCCGGCCATCTCCCGACCCAACATGAACACGATCCTTCCGAGTGTTTATGTGGAAATTGGCAACTGACTTGTTTAAATTGTCTATGTTGTGATACTCCCTCTGGTCATGATCCTGAGGATACTCAGAATTAGAAGGGCCCGATGGAGCACCCCTTAAGTCGTTTGGGGCTTCGCCGGTTCTTGTAGAAACAGAACTGCCAGTGGCATTTTCAGTCTGCGTAATGGGGGATTGTTGAGTTGGTAGAGCGCGCATTGCAGCAACCTAGACAACAATATGTTAGGGGTACTCAGTAGTAATTTCTAGCAAAAAAAGCCAGCCGCACACACCTTTGCAAAAGACGGACGCTCGTTTTCCTGTTGAGAAGATACTTTGGAGGCCATGACCCTGGCCCACTAACAGCCAGCCAGCCCAAACAACAATACCAACGTGCAGTTTTCTGAGATTTTCAACGCAGCTTAATAGATAATCGACAGCGAATATCGAACGGAGACAATGTCACAAGGAAATCCCACTTCACACAAGTCCAGATCGTTGGGCGACATAGTATCTCTGAGTAAGGAAGTTCGCCATATGAAAGGTGATTGAACGAGAGTCAACAAAGAAAAGTAAGCTGTGGATCAGGACACAGAGAACATGGTAGAGTGCGCAGACGCTCAATGCGTGTATTCGACGATGGGTTGATCCGTGATTCACTGTAGAAAAGCTTGACGAGGCTCCTTCCTACTGTCGGGCCAGAAGTTTCATGCCGTAGGAAAAGGACCCTACGAACAGTCGGAACACGCGCGCTGTGGGGTGTGCAATTAGAATGTACGGTAGAACTAGGGTGTAGATGTGCAGATGGCTGGTGGACTGAAGAACCAGTGCTGGCGATGAGGTTGCTTTGGGCAGCTGAGAAGCGGACGTTGTTCAGTGGGGAGTGTGAGGGACGAGGTCGGTGCTGGATTGAGCCGCCATCCTGCTTAGTCATTGCCTTGCCGCGCGGGATGGATAAGCGCCAGCCGCCGGACCGATGCGGTAATGATGGGCGGCGATCCAGCGCATGGCAGGACCAACTGCGGCTGCATGACAGAACTACAGGAATATAAAAGTCGCCCAACAGTGTATATTCTGACTACAGCTGCACCTAAAGTACTGACTTGTCAAATAACCCTATTGAACTGGAATATAATTGCTGCGAATCTTCAATTGCTCTTCGCCAGTTCATCTTTTGAGACAGAATTCAATGAATCGATATCGCAATATCCCCGGCTTACGACCAACCTCAAAGGCAACCCCTACGACGCTATGCCAGAAATGCTTGAAAAGAGATAAGTCTCACTATTTTAGTTATGCAAATGACTTTCCGCTGACAAGGCAATACGGCACTACAGTTATGAGTGTAAAGCATCTGCTCAGGAACGACCCTATATATCCCGTCCATCTAGGACACAGCAGCTGGCAAACCCCAAGCTCGTCCCACAGCTGAATAGCGACGTTCCGAACGATCTATTACGAACGTATGTCTAACGCCTGACATTTTCAGTCTTGAGTCTTTGAGGATTTACTAATTACTTCCACAGTAAAGGTGTAGCTGATGAACAACTATCATTGAGAGAGAGTGAAAGAGGGTGTAATAAGGATTCACCAGATGACAGAGATCATGAGACCGTTCGGGGACACTCAAGGAAACGGGCGAGGTCTATTTCTCCAGCCTACTCAGCAGACTCCGTTTCCACCATTTCAACAAACCGGTCTTGGTCTAGATCGCCACAGCGCAGGCGAGACATATCACCGTCTCCGTATAGATCAAAGGAGCGGAAAAGGAAAATGGCAGAAGTATCAGAAGATGAATATCTTTCGTCCTCTTCCGTGGAAAGACAGCCCTCCCCTCCGAGAGGGACAGACCGGAACACGAGGCGAAGAAGGAGGTCCCATAGCCCCCACGAACGAGGCCGGCAGTATGATTCGGACAGACGCGGAAGCTGGAGGAATAAGTCGCAGAGCGAGAGCATGGACAGAAGCTCGATCGCGAAACAACGGCGGTCGTTGACCCCTGATGATCTAGATCGGAGTGGCCGGTACACAGGCCGTGGCCGCCCCCGCCGTGCACGCAGCCCAGAAATAACACGGAGTCCGGCAAGAGCCCGGGATAGCGAACCCTTTTATAATGGGGGAAGAGCTGCACCTCAGAACCCACCCCCACGCAGGGATCGAAGTCTGAGCCCTTTCAGCAAACGATTGGCTCTAACTCAGGCAATGAATATGAATAGGTAAAGGAAACGGTGTATGTTGACTAGAGGGTTATTTTTCACTGCGGGGGCAATTTTTCCTTATACAGCATTCCTATCTGCGTCATAATAGCTATTTTTCTTCTTTTCTTTCTTTCCAAGTTTGTGGGACATAGTTGCATTTTCACTGCCTATCATCCACCGGCCTCAAAACATGTATCAAAAATAAAGCAACTGATATCCCCCCAATACAAATACAAAGCCAAACAACCCTTCAGTTTGCTTCAAAACTTGAAACTTTAGTAATTCCCGACCATAACGCCGTCCCTAACCCATATAAAACGCCCTGCATGCTATCGTAAAGAACTTTGGCCCTGGTATCATCTCGCCTCATCCTCATCCTCATCCTCCCTGTCCCTTCGTTCTTCTTCAGCCTCATCTCGTTCTCTTAGGTGTATCCCCTCAACGAGTGCCTCCCCCTCCATCCCAACCTCTTGGCCATCCCCCTCTCCCTCCCCAGCACGTCCTGCGTTCTTCTCCCTAGCTGCCTTCTGCGCACCCTGTATCCTCTCCCTCACCAACCTAGCAATCGCATTCTCCGTCCGGACATTAACAATCTTCATCTTCTCGTCCAAATCCCGTTTCAGGTCCCAATTCGGCTTTTTTGGTTGCAGCTTGAACAAGTCAATCGGCTTGTCAACCTCCTCATCCTCCTTTGCAGCTTGCTCCGTTGATATGGCGATTCTGGACGCTTGTTCTTCCAGCGTCGTTTGCCCCTCTATGGGCGCATGTTCGAAGCCGAGCTTGGGACCGCGAGTTTCGGGATCATAGTTTCTCCCAGATAGGTATCGCACAGAGCCATCGTCGTTTTGTGAGTCAGGTTCTTGCTTTAAGGTATCGGGCTTTGAGGGATCATGTTCTGAGGTGTCAGGCTCGGGCTGTTTGCGTTTGAGGGAGGCAAGCTTTGCTAGACGGGCTTTTCGGTCTGTGGCCGCGGCATCGAGAGTAGCATGTGTAGACGCCATGTTTATATTAAGTATAACAGTAAGGAGTAAGGGCCAGAAGCTTATCGGGACGTCTCGTGTTTATATCTTTTCGCAAGAGAGAGCAGACAAGAGATGCATGGATGCTCTTCACGGGCGAAGTTCAGCCACACGTAACTCATGCGCACCAGCCACGGAGCCCTTCAGCCACAGCCGACTGCCAAAGTGACCTCGAATTTTATCTCGGCAGCAACATCGTCGACATACGAAAACCAGCAACCCCTCCTATTCAACCTCCGTCCTCGCCAATTGACACTACTAAGCAGCTGGCAAGCCATGTGAGTGGCGTAAATTGCTTAATCCTCCCAGTGCACTCTCTATGCTTGCGATCCTGCATGCTCGTACGCCCATGCAGTGTTTACCACTGCGAGCACCGCTGCTCGCTCGCAAGCCAGTGCTTGACCATTAGGCGCCCTGCTATCCGCCGTGAGAGCTTGTCGCCTGGATATCCGACTAGCCTATATCATAGCCGATCTGGGGGTCAGCTCGAGAATATCAAGGGTCCCGATGTTACGCCCTCCGGATCCGCGAAACGTTGCCGCTTCCTTCACCCGTCCCTCTATCAATTACCGCTCCGGAAACTGGGTACACCAGCTGGATATTCCTCCAGCGTGCTAGCTAATCGGCCCACGCGACGGTTCCTATCGCGGGATGGATCAATTTTCGCATACTCATACACCTCTACTATTCGAACCCGATCATACACTTCCGGCACAGCTATTAGTCCGGAAGACCACCAATTACATCCCGCAAACCGTGACAATCAGGAGGTTCAAGATACTGTTCCTTTGGATAAGGGCCATGGCGCGGATGCCAATATACCGGCCGTGCCGGCGGTGGGAAAAAGGATTAAGTCACAATCCAACAATAGAAAAGCCCGTCTTGTTCATATTCAGAGACGTTACCGTACTATCAATCGGACAATAGCCTCAGTATGCCGGTTTCGTCGCCGCCGCTTGTCACATGAGGAGTATAAATGGGAATATGCCTTGGCCTTCAAGTCGCTCTACACCAAGACCTCCATCCATCCCGACTGGGCAAACAATTTCCGCGTCGCGATCCAACATAGATTGAAAGGAGTAGATTCGGCAACTGTATGGGACAAATTAAAGCTGGACCATGAAGAGGAGGCATTGAAATGGTTGGCCAGCATAGACTGGACAGCCGACCCGACTAATTTATCACGCCGGTGGAGAGGGCTTCGCCGTTCCGAAGCAGAGAGATTATGGCCCGTCATTGCTTTGTGGTTACTGCTCAACCATCCTCGAGCGGCTGTTGCGTTCCTCATAGCCACAGATATACTTCCACGCCCGCCGTTTCACATGGTCTCTGATTGCTTTATCTATCTTGAAGCACTTCATTATAATGACATTGCATACGATAAGCAATCTAAAGAATACTATCACAAGGCAATTCATTCCTGCCTTGGGCCGGCCAAGTGGTCAGCTGTCCAGGCGCGCCAGCGTGGAATACGCCTGTTTACCAAACGAGGTACGTCCAAAGATTGGCATACCGCGTTCTCTTTTATAAATAGCCGAAATATTGCGGTTGGGTGGCAGACAGCAGTTTACTTTATGGATTTCTTCACGAAGGAAGGGGACATATCTAGAGCACTAGAGGCATTAAGACTCATTCCGGCTTCCGCTCATCCATGGTATCTAAAAAAGGAGAGAGTATTGGAACGTTGCTGCAAGCTTCTCACTTTGGATTATGTGATTGAAAAAGACGGCCAACGGTATTTTAGGATTTTGCCTGAAATTCTTAAAATAGGCGTGCGGCCAAATCAGTCCATGCTGAACATCATGTTCCGCAACGCACTGAAGCAGAGAGTCCCAGCCGTGATGCCGGATATCATCAACGAAATGGGCCGCAGGCGCCTCCGTCCTGACTCTTACGCCTATATATCCTTCCTGGATGATGCCGTCCGCCGCGGTGATCTACAGCATCTTGACGTGATCGTGCGAGAGATTAGCGATCAAGAACATCTGATGACGAACCCGTTTATTGCCAGCAAGATGCTCCATGTGATGTATTTGCTCGACAGCATCAATCCCCAACAAGGCTGGGGGGATGCAGATGTCTTTGCACGCATGTTGAAGATATATAGCACGGCGCATGACACTCAACCCTTGGTGGATCTGGGTATTGTTCAAGATGGTCAGGCAACTCTACACCGGGAATCGAAAAAGAGTTCACCTTCTAGCCACGCTCTTGTTATAATGATAGCTGCATTTCTACGGATGGGTAGTACGCAAGTAATGCGCGATACTTTCAAACGCTTCATCAACCTATGCAATGAGGGACACGAGTCCTTTGGACCACTTGCAGAATCCGACTATATCTACAACATGTTCATGAATTTGTTTTCCCAACGCCAGTCCGACCGACTGGACAATTGCATCATGGTATTGAACACCATGTTCCAACCACTCCTACCCACTGCAGTCCTCAGATCGCAAAACGACCGTCACCTCAAGCAGATCAAGCCGACCGTCCAGACGTGGACCATTTTCCTCTCCGCGTTTGTTCGCGAGCGACAATACGATGCCATTGAAAAGATTCGCACCATGATGCTCAAGCAAGGCTTGCAGTTCAATGACTTTACTTGGAACATTGCTGTCAGGGGTTACTCTAGTGTGCAGCTATTGGACAAGGCTGCGGCTGCGGTGAAAATGATGATGAGCGAAGGATGGGAGCCTGACAAGTATACTATGAGATCGTTGGAACGGATCCGGGGGCATGATCGATTATTTACGCTTTTGGATATTGTTGATTCCAAGATTCCTTCACGCGGGCTTGATAAAAAGGACGATGGGTCTGCTGAAACCAGAGGAGACAATAAGCCGGTTGGCGGCAGCGGAGATTGGGAAGCGGGCAATCGCTACATGTCTTGAACCATATTTATATCCACTGTTGGCACTTTTCATGTATATTTAGATTTTTTGTTTTCGCATTGTACTGTACAGCGGATTTTTATTGATGTACCATTATATAGAAGTTTTTTAAGATTTTGGCGGGGTTTATACGGTGACCTTGGATGAGATTCCATACAGCATTTTCAACCTCAGGTATCTATCTGACTATAAACGTACGCGTTGATATCCTGGAATCCTTGAAGACAAGCCATTTTTAAACACAAAACTCCAAACACCATGCATTATACTCCGTATGGGAAAGGGTACCCGTGAAAATTAAATGGACCAGAATTGAAATTGCCGCCTTTTATTGTCCAAAGAATAGAGATATCTAGAGCCCAGCCCCTCTAAGTTAGCAGGTTATTCAAAAGCATCAGAAGTATCCGTAGCAAACTTAGAACTTACAGCCATAGCCAGACAGCATAAGCTCACGTAGGGACTAAGCCGTTCCCCCACCCGCGCGCATTTCCAGAATATGCCGAAGAAGCTGTATACAAGATCACCACCATATTGGTCAGTAATCAGCCAATCCCTTCCCCAATGGAGGGGTATGTGACATTTGCGTATAGCGCTCAGGGTTCTTTGCGTACCCGTTCTGGTTGCGGTCCATTATCCCCGGCATTATTGAGTGGGCATAGGTGCTTGTGCAGATTATGAGGAGGATGACGAGGAGGAGGGATTGGAAGTTGAAGAGTGCCGTCTATTGATGAGTGCGTATTGTTAGAACAGAGGGATGTTGAGACAGGTAATTGAAGTGAAGTGAATGCGACTCACCATGGTTGTTGACTATTTCTTCTTTGTGTTTGCTTTGTGGCAGTTGGTTTCAAGTGAGATGCTTCCAGGATTCGCAGATAGTCCCTTCAGTCTCTTGAATCACCGTATAATCTCAGCTTCTTTCCCATAAACGTCGTCGTTTATAAGCAGTTAAAGATAAGGCATCATCATCATCATCATCATCAACTGTCAACTGTCCACCTAACCTACGGTAGCTTATCTCCCTCGCTTCCTCGCCCAACCAAATTTCACCCCGTCCGCCAAGCCTCTCTTAACCGCGCGCCACGGTGCTAAGCGCGATGGCCAGCCAACCTCAGCGCTTCAACTTTCGATGCACTATCGGCGGCTTCAACTACCTGCTAAATGCTCCCGCCCACCTGACTAACTACTACGAGCTTGAACACGTCTTTGATTCCCCGCAGAACAGTCCGGTTACTGAAAAAGCGGGAGACTCGCGCAACGAGTCGGAGACAGATGATAGAGCCAAGGCTGCGGAGGAGCCTGAGAATAACCAGAACGAGAGCTATTTGACTCGGCGCAAGTCGAGACGTTTGATTACCGGCATGGCGGAACCTAGAGTACGCTTGACGCGCCATCAGGGCCAGTTGAATTTTGGGAATGAATGTATGTTTTTTTTCTTCTGGTGTGAGCTGTTTGTCGTCCCATCTATCTATCTATACTATATCTCCTACGCATGGCCTTTCGATATTTCTTTCTTTCAGACAAGAAGTACGGCAGGGCACTTTTGCTGACGGAAGCATTGAACAGTACGACACCTCCTCCACGCCTACGGCGATCCAACCCCGCACCCCTCCTACCCCCAAGAACCCCTCCCTGAAACCCTCCGCGTCCTCGACGAGATCGTCACAGACTTTATAATTGAAACCTGCCACTCTGCCGCCCAGTGCGCCACCTACTCACGCCGCCAAAAGATCAAAGTTGATGACTTCCGCTTCGCCCTGCGCCGCGATTCTGTCAAGCTAGGTCGTGTACAGGAGCTATTCCGCATCGAGCGTGAGCTCAAGGAGGCGCGTAGGGCGTTTGATCAGAATGATGATCGGGTGGGGGCGAGTGGGAAGAAGGGGCTGGAGGAGTTGGCAGAGTCGGTTGTTGATACTGCTGGTGATGCCGGCGAGTCTGTAGCTGGCGGTAAGAAGGGAAAGAAGGCTGGGTCGACTAAGGGGACTGGGAAGAGGAGGTCTGAATCAATTTCTGAGGGGACGGTGGTGAAGAAGAGGAAAAGTGCGGCCGGGTCTGTTTCTTGATGGTTTTGCTGAATTTGGTGGGTGAAGAGCATGTATAATTACATGCTGGCTTACTGTGTCTTGGACGTGCCGGTTGTCATGTTGCATTGCGAAGGCGTCAGGGAGTTGGTATGGGTTTTCTCATTTTATTTGCTTGGGTTTCATGCATAACACATTATTTAGCTTCAAGAATGATATCACAGCCTCATACTATTTCTTCCCTCCTACTACCGTAAGCAGTTCACGTTTCGGATCGTTGAGTGTTAAGTTAGGTCTATTTTGAATCCTGTATAGAACACTAAATGTCCCCCTTTTCGTAGCGAACATGATAATCCCGACATGACGAAAGATAAAGCAAAGTCTACATACGTTTCATGCTTTCATGCAAAGCTGGTCCCTTGCCTCTCGAACAAAACTCGAACTAGCAAGGCCGTAAACAAAAACGGTATAATAAGAAAAAGAAAACATAAAGATGCCAAAAAAGACTCCAATGACGCCTTGCTTTTGCCCCCAACCCGAAACCAACACTGCAATGGTGTTTTTAATACTGTATCACCGGGGTCTGAATCCATATATCCGCCAACTACGGAGTACGTCCCCCAGAGAAAATAGGAATGTGGGATCAACGCTCGTGATAAATGTTGGAGACGGGCACCATGTTAGCTGCAGGTTGGTATCTTGGTTGCATTGCATGTATTAATGTTCTTTTCCTTCTTCACTCATGCCTCAGCTCCACGGTCTTGGTTCCGTTGTTGGCCACCCCGTCCACGACCGCCGCCACGGCCACCCCGTTGACCTCCTGACTCTCCCCCTGCACCACCTGCGTTGGCAGCGCTGGAGCCCTCACCGCCAAGGGTAAGTTGGGCAGTTGCTAATCGGTTAGAGAGTTCCATTTGTGTGCGAATGGTGTTGGCGAGGTAGGAAACCACGAGAACGTCTTGGATATGGTTGTTGCTGCAAATTTATTAGTACAATCAAGCATGAGGATGGGTGTTATAGCACGAGGATAAATACGTACAAGTCATTTTCGATATCAGCGGGATCAACCTTGGGAGCCAAAGCGAGAGCATTCAAAAGGAATTGGCCAAGCGCGGTTGAAGCGGGGGCTTCCTCATCAATGACGGATTCGACGTATTTCGATACTCGGTCGATCATTCCCAAAACATCCTCGATAGCCTTCTCCAGTGCCTCAATGTCCGTAAACAGGTTGGAGGTACGGGTCTCGCTATCTCTGGCGGCCGCAATCGCCTCCAATCCATTCTTTTCAGCCTCGCCATATCTGATCTCATAAGGCACGGGTATAAATGCGGCAGAATCGGCGGCTCTTTCCGCTGTGACACCGACAGGTGCGGAGATGTATGTTCTCGTCTCAATGTCCTTTCCGGGCTCAGTAGATACGGTCAAATGAATAGCTGGATGAGGCCATGTTCCATCTCCCTGGCCGCCGTAAAAATTCTGAATAAGGGCGGAAAAAGTGTTTAGTTCCGAGGACGTCGCATACCAGCCCACAAGAACTTCCTTGGGGTTCGCTTTCAGGTGTAGAGCAAGCATCTGCTTTTGGTATTCCATATCAACCTCGACTTGATCGGTAGTCTCGGTGTGTCCGACGGCAAAACAAGAACGGATTTCAATTTCGGTTCCATCCTCGGATCGGGTTCCCAGCAGAGTACCAATAACGCGTTCTTGGTCAGCATTGCGGCGGAGAGAGTGGTCAAGGATAGAGAAGATCGCCTATTGCATGCATTAAAATATTGATCCTATATCCGAATTTTCTGGAGAGAGCCATATCCTTACTTGTGGTTGGATCACAACATTGAGAGGGGCGGTGGAAGGTTGAGCGCCAACCGGAGCCGGGCCCAGAGGCCGCGCGAGATGGAGGAACGAATCCGTGTCAGCCATATTGGGCGATATATATGTGAGCTTGATGAATCGCACTTGGCAAGCGTCACAAGCTTGGAATAATCGGCAGAGAGAGAGAGGGGGGAGGGGATCAGTATCGGCGTGGAGAGGTGTAAGGGGAGTGGTCAAATGGGGCTCAAATTGTGTGTGCGCCCCCAAGACGAAGATTTCACGCTAAGATAAGATAAGATCATCAACGCCAACCTCAAAAAGAAAAAAATTGGTGTGCCCATAGAATTAACAGCAACAGCAAACAACACAGCAGAAGCAACCTCAGGGTATCTGGCTAACTAACCGAAATGGTCGCAGCACGCTCACGGGGCGGTAGATCTTCTGGCGCCCGAGGTGGCCGTGGACGGGGACGGGGAGGACAGCGCGGTGGACGCCGAGGTCGAAAACCGACATTCGAAGCTTCAAGAGTGGAAGATATCGAGTATGTTGCGCTGTTACCAATTTACTGTAGAATAGTAACTGATTATATTCAAGCCATGACGACTCATCAGATGAGGAATCTGGTCATTCGGGGAGCGAAATAGAAGCAGAAGAACAGCCAGAGCCCGTTGACGATGCATCTCCGAGCAGCGACGACGAAGAAGAGAACACCACGGAGAAGCCATATAACACATTGCTACAACTGTTCAACGCCGGACAAAATGCCAATGGCCCAGCTAGGAAACGACGGAAAATCGAGCATAGCGACAAAAATGCAGAGGTTGCGATTGAACCGAAGGACGCGTCCGACGCTGAGGATCAATCGGAGTCAGAAGGCGCAGAAGACAACGAGGAGGAAGAGGAGGAGGATGCAGCTATGGAAGAGGCTGGGGCCGAAGAGTCTGACGATGAAAATGATGGTATGTTTTCAGCGGGTAAAAGACGCCACTGGCTTGTTAGTCTAACTTGTCTAGCATCGGATCCGTTTGAAACACATTTCTCCAACGTAGATGGTTCAATACTGTCGCAACAGATAAAAGCCATCTCTACAAAGGGCTGGCAGCCACACAAGAACGAACTACCTGGGAAAATCCGGCTTGTTATCAATCAACCAAACACAGGAGGTGACCAAGTGCAGTCCCTACCTGCCGTCCATGGCCCGGAAAATTTGAAGGTATCCTACCTTTCCTAGTAGCTCAGGGCACCAGCAAACTAATATCATTATAGTTGAAGCAAAAACTTGCCAACAATGCAAGAGACCATTTCACCAAGTTTGACAGTCTCTCTTCAAGCCTGGCGCCTTATATGTTTGGCTACCAGGACCTTCTTTTCGGCGCACGAGCATTGTCCAATTCAGCCAAGCTGCGCGATCTCTACTGCCTTCATATCCTTAACCATATTCTCAAAACCAGAGATCGCGTGCTGAAAAACAACGCTCGCTCCCAGAAGGAGTCCGAAGAAGATTTGGAATTACGAGATCAGGGATTTACTCGTCCCAAGGTGTTGATTATATTACCGACTCGACAGGCTTGCGTCCGGGTCATGGAATCTATCGCAAAATTATATCAAGCGGAGCAACAGGAAAATAAAAGCAGATTTCAGGAGAGCTTCTCTGCGCGCGAAGATAAGTCGTGGGAGAATAAGCCCGAGGACTTTCGGGAACTCTTTGGTGGGAATGACGATGATATGTTCAGGTTGGGCCTGAAGTTCACGCGGAAAACCATCAAGTATTTCTCGCAGTTTTACAATTCTGATATAATTTTGGCAAGTCCGCTGGGACTTCGAATGGTTATGGATAAAGAAGAGTATGTTTTAATTTCTCCCCACTCTAACAATGTTTTTTTTAATCAAGCCAAAGCTGACGTATCATCCCCAATCACAGTGGTAAAAAGCAAGATTTCGACTTTCTTTCCTCAATCGAAGTGACAATCGTGGATCAAGCAGATGCCCTTCTAATGCAGAACTGGGAACATGTAGAATATGTGTTCTCACACCTAAACCTCCAACCAAAAGAATCTCATGGCTGCGATTTTAGCCGCGTGCGCAATTGGTACCTAGACGGCCAGGCCAGATATGTCCGCCAAACCCTCGTCTTCTCATCCTTCATCACTCCCGAGATAAATGCCCTGTTCTCATCCCAAATGCAAAACACCGCTGGCAAAGTCAAAGTCAATCCTACCTACGAAGGTGCCATCTTGGATATACCCTTACCTGTCCCCGTTAAACAAACATTCTCGCGCTTTGAGTCAAAATCGCCCGTCAAAGAACCGGAAGATCGCTTTAAATATTTTACGAACACGGTCCTTGCGTCTCTCGTGCGCAGTCTGACCAGCGGCGGTGGAAACCCCAGTGCATCAGGAACTCTAATATTCATTCCATCCTATCTAGACTTTGTGCGTGTCCGCAATCACTTTGCAACCTCCTCGCAAACAGAAAACCTCTCATTCGGTGCGATATCAGAGTACACGTCCGTCCGCGATGTGGCTCGCGCACGCACACACTTCTTCAGTGGCCGCCACTCGGTCTTGCTTTACACGGAACGAACACATCATTTCCGCCGCTATCAGATCCGTGGCGTGAAAAGGGTAATCATGTATGGTGTTCCTGAGAACCCGATTTTTTGGAGCGAGATTGTAGGGTTTTTAGGCTTGGATCCGGCAGGCACAGCGGAGGCGGCCGAAGGGGGTGTAAGAGCGTTGTTTTCCAAATGGGATGCTTTGAAGATGGAGAGGATTGTGGGGACGAAGAGGTTGGGGAACATGTTGACGGAGAAGGGAGGGGATACTTTTAGTTTTGTATAAGTTGAATATCAGTTGGCAGCTCATTTTTTGATTCCGTTGGCTTCATACCCCTGCATCCCAATAGTCACCTGTAAAGTAAAATGTGACTTTGGAAGTGAATTGCTCAGCGCTTGATCTTTCTTGATTAACTAGTAATATGATGGATGACCCTGCTCTCTTCTTCCTTTTTCTAATTCTATAGCGTGCAGCACGCAATTGCCTCATAAGAATCGTTGAGCTGCGTGGCCTCCTTCTATTCCATTCTACTCAAAACATTTATATCTGAGAATATCCTTCCGCAGTATATTGAATTCGCGGTTTCAAGGCTCCTGCAAACTGAGAGTATATACCTTTAAACTGTCGAAGTTTGAAAGGCAGAGTGCTTCAATCAACCACATTGTGACTGCCACACGGCCTACAGCAGGGAAAGGGCACCTGCGTCAGTTGCCAGTGGGGAAAACACAGGTCCAATAGCTCCCGGAGGATGCCTTCGTATATTCACTTCGATATCATGATGCTAACGCTTATGAAGACAAGCAACTTTTATATGAAATGTGTGAAAACGGCCGTTTAGCTGATGTTAGACAACAATGAGGTGCCGGCATGGAAAACGAAGGTTCGCGGCAACAGCAATCGCTCCAGCTAAGAAGTCTAACTATGCCCATCGGCAAGTTACGTCGGACAGCGCCATTGCTTCTGTCGGTGCAGGTGCCTCTGCTAAAGTGCTGGGTACCACGTCCTTCTTCTACACTGGGTTGCGATTTCAGCTCTAGTCCTCCCCAGTCATAGCTTTCCCGGCTCCAGTTGACTACTTCCGTTTATTGCAGGTTCATGCACGGGGAATCTTTTAAGGACAGACAGCCAGAAGTCCACACGCTTTATGGAATAGTCGGGATCGGGAGATACTGTCGCTTTTACCAAGCTGGCAGGAGCTTTCGTCTTACCAAAGAGAGGCTCCTGCATATCAAAAGCGACGAGGCGGAGATTCACGGCGCTCCGGTAAAAGCCTTCGGAGAGACCTTCTGTCTAGGGATGAGTGCTGGGACATAAATCACGGGGGAGACCGCGGCAGCAAATGTTACGGGATGGTTGTTGTTAATTCACGGTGCGAACGGATACAGGGGTACCTGAATTTTTGAGGATATCACACCTAAACTCAAGAGTCCAAATTCAGAGTGCTACTCCATCATCAGCATTTTCTGCGAACAATCCCAAGTTATTTAGTACCTACATGACCGTATGAACCCGTTATGGTTGTTCCTGCGGGGTACCCTAGTTTGACCATCGGGAGTTCTACTTGCGGTTTCCTCAGGCGCGGATGAAACTTCCTGCCGCGATTTGTAGAAATCTAAACAGTGACATCAGGATCGGCTAGTTAATGTAAAAAATCTACAAAACTTGCTATCAGGCGTGTGTGCACGCTCACCTTGGAGGATTCTAATACTCCATTTTTGTCAAGCTCAACTTTAACGTTTTCAATTAACTCCCCTCCCTTCCCGTCAATGGTAAACCGAAAGATATCCTCAGGGTCTGAATGACCGCGGCCAAGGGTAACTGTGTCTATATCTGAGGCATAATGAAACCGCAGCCACCCGGCTCCGCCCCCCGGCGTTGTAATTTGCTTTAGGGATTGAAGATGGTCACCGCCAGGGCCACCGAAACAAACCCAACAGAAAGGCTGGTAGTCAGTTTTGATAGGATTTCGCCCCGCAAGTTCCCCCACACAAAGGTCAGGGCTAGGAGTATAAGGAAACCATAACGCTTGGTTACGTAAAGCGCTGTCTTGATTGCCATCTGACGAGCTACAGGGAGTCGACTCTTCTCCCACAGCAAGGCTGACAAGTTTGAATGCCTAGAAACTGACAGTCAGCGACGGAAATCGCTAAAAAAGAACTTGCTAAGGTTTCCTACTTACATCAAAGCCGGCTTCAAGCGCTGTAAGAGGCCCGTCAGTAACATGCCGTCTTGATTTCGGGCATTCATCGTGATACCCAATCCATGGTGTCAAGGAGCGCGATGCCGTCGCAATCCGCAATCGGTGTATACCCTTCGTTCCTGCGGGTAGGATGATACCTCGCAGAACTGGCATGTCTAAATTATTCACAAGAACCAGCTCATCAGTGCAGGATCCTAGACTTATTTTCTTGCCACTTGCGGCAATGAATTGAAATCTAGAAATGTAATATCTGTCTCTATCTATAACTAGATAGATGGCAATCCGCGCAAGGTCATGTGAGATTGGAGTGTTTTCCTTTCTGAGTTCCCGGCAACCATCTTCAAATGTCGGCTCAGTGAGCATTGGAGTTAGTTTAACTTCACGGGATCGCATTATCGGGAATTTTCCAGCCAGCTTTTTCCATTTCAAGTCAGTCTGCGCAAGGGGCTCAGAACGAGGTTGCGATAAAGCATTTGTCCATCCACTCCAGGTCTAAAATGTCCCTCAGTCTTATAGCCAGCTTCCATACTCTTTTATTGTTTTTCAATCCAGGAGTAAGCGAGGAATCGCTTGTGCGGCGGTAAAGTGCCCTCCAGTCCCTCGTTTCATTTGGATGATTCCAGATCTCGAACAGAAACCCCCGATCAGCAGTAGGCCAAAACCTTGTTTTCCAAAATAGCTGGCTTGAAAAGATGTAGATGAACGCTCTTGAGGCCAGACGGAGCTTAAAGACGTCACTGTTGGTAAATAAAACGCTATTTCATTGCGAATTTCGACGGGGAGCTGCATGAAGCAATCTCCCGTTGATGTAGAAGTATCATTGCATATTGACTTTGAGTCAGGCGGTGATAGATGAATGTTTTCTTCAATCAAATCTTCAATCTCAATTACCTTATAAGGGTTAAATGCTGGATAAAGGCGCTGCTCCTCAATTGCCGCAGAAATTATTTTCCTTCCATTCACCGCACCAAGGAAAGTGTCTTTTTTCGTCAAGGGTTTTAAACCTCCATAATTATGGTCCCAATTTGGGGCACAATCAGTCAGTGGAATTGGTAGGGACTCGAGAACTTCCAGGATACGTGCTATAGGGGTTTGTTTGTCTCGATAGACTTGTTGGAGAAGTGACCAACAAGCCTCATGGAAAATAAATCCTTGCCAACGCATTCCATAGCATAGATTAAAGGCGTCGAATTCCATCTTTGGCGCTGATTCATATCCAGGATCATCCCAGCGGCCATTTTCTTTCGCGGGGACAACACACACTTGGCTGTCCGGGTCGTCGTATATCCCAACCCCTGACACCTCAGGTTCCGAGTTGCGCTTGTGTAATGAATTTTCAAGTTAATGTTCGAAATGGATATGGATATGGATATGGACGTATTTAGTACTTACCCACCGACAGTATTCGTACCAGGACCCAGGGTCCTCAGGGTCTTCGTACCCGCAACGTGAAACCCGCAAAGAGAACAACGCAACGTATTGATGCCCATCTTCTAAACGATTTCCTGTCGCCTATAGACAATTGTGTCGGGCTTTTCCTTTCCTTTTGTGTCCGTATTTTTGTTTTGCCTTTGGGATAATGATGGGGGTTAGAACATGGCAAAGGTGTACGGAAGGGGATATAACCATAGAATAAGTATCATCTATCCGGCCTATCCGATGATGATATCATCCTGATAAATTTCAGGCTGGTAGATTTGCTTGACGACGAGTCGAATTGTGCCCCATGCAACCAATTATTGAAAGCCCGTATCATGGCTATGATGCGGGAGCTAACCGGCCGGTGATTATCAGCGATCCGTATATCATTAGTAGTAGGACTCGCTCTGGCGCGCGGTAAATAGGCGAGGTCCTTGAGCTTTGCGTCTGGTAGAATACATTTTGGGAATTCATGATAATTGCTCAACTTCTCGGTCGCATTCTGGATCAATATCCTTCTGTGGTAGTGCTTGTAAGAGCTGTACAATATGTGAAAACCAGCAATGCTTTCTTCAAATGCCGGCAACCCACAGAGCTTAAAAGCTCATAAGAGATATTAGATTGATATCCGCCCACATTCAGATCGGAATCCCCGCATACATTTGTGGTCACTGGTCATGCACCGTGTTCCCGCTGGCCTCCGCGCGTTTCCATGTCGTTCTCAACCAACGCCGGCATAGCGCCAAAGGTTTCGAAGAGCCGGCATTACCGAGCTCAGCTTCCCCACGCCATGCCAGGCCCAAGCCCCGAGCCGAGCAAAAAGAATCCAATCGACGAACCCCTCTAGGCTCCCTCATGAACTCGCTCAATCGCAGAAAAAGAGGAAAAACAAAAGAGAGTCGATTGATACGACCGTCCACGGATCCCTGAGCTTGCAGCCTGCAGGTCTTTTGCAGAAAGAGGATATTCTAGCCCCCTCCGCATTTCGGAGCTGATAATTGGCGCTTGGGGCTTCAAGTTATAATAAGAATAATACCTAACTCTTCCGCCTTTTCCTCTGTGGATTGAAGAGAGGAAAGGGAAAAGAACGGAGGGGCTTGTTACGATATCACCATCCTCATTCTCGTGGAGTGTATACGGAGCGAACAGACGCGCAAGACCGCGCACAGATGTTATTATTTATTTCATCTCTTTAAATATACACGAAGATCTGAAATAAGATACAGAGTCCAAAAGCCGCCCAAAAGTCCCTACCGAATCTTGGTAGTAACTATTGTACTTCCACACTCTCCTTGTACAGTGCTACATCAAGAACCTCCAGCTCCGGGCTCAGCAAGGGGATATCTAAAACATGTCCCAGTCGCAATCCCGTCTAAATGGGCTTACAGGAGAAGAATATACCCCCGCTGCGGGCTCCGGGAATAACAACATCATTCCCGCCCGCAAACCCGCCCACAGGTCATGGAAACGCAAGCTCCGTCACTCCTGGCTCATGAGCAAGGGAATGCTCATGGTGATGCTGGCCCAGTTCTTCGGCGCATCCATGAACGTCATGACCCGCACGCTCGAGCTGAACGGGGACCACGGGGAGGGCATGCATCCGTTCCAGGTTCGTGCATGTACATTTGAACCCCCCATAGGACCAGATCTAACATAAACAAACCCCAGATCCTCTTCGCCCGAATGGGCATCACCGTCCTCCTCAGCATCGCCTACATGCTCTACACACGCGTCCCACACCCACTAGGAGTCCCATCCGTCCGCCCCCTCCTCCTCCTGCGAGGCTTCAGCGGCTTCTTCGGCGTGTTCGGAATGTACTACTCGCTCCTCTACCTGCCCCTCTCAGAAGCCACGGTGCTCACCTTCCTCGCCCCCATCGGCTGCTGCTACATCTGCTCGCTAACCATGGCCAACGAGACCTTCTCGCGGCGCCAGCAGCTGGCCGCGCTCGTGTCGTTGGTGGGCGTGGTGCTGATCGCGCGGCCGGCGGGGCTGTTTCATGGCGTCACTGTCGGCTCTTCCACAGGGTCCGGGTCAGCTAGTAGTACTAGTAGTAGGAGTAGTAGTAGTATGGCGACGACGACGACATCGTCGGGGCTAATGACAACCAACTCCCCCACATCAGCCGGGAACACCCCCTACCACCGCACCATCGGCACGCTCGCCGCGCTGCTGGGCGTCCTGGGCGCGACGGGGGCGTACACCTCCATCCGCATCATTGGCAAGCGCGCGCACCCGCTCGTCAGCGTTACGTATTTCAGCGCCACGACGACGCTGGTCTCGTTGCTTGGTGTGCTTGCGATTCCGTCAATTTCTTTTAGGTTTCCGGAGAATGTGGTTGAGTGGGCGTTGCTTGCGGGGCTGGGGACTTGTGGGTTTGTGTTGCAGTTTTTGTTGACGGCCGGGTTGGCTTATGTGCCGCCGGCGGAGGTGGTTGAGGAGGAGGAGAAGAATAAGGGACTGGGTATGGGGCGGGGCGAGAGGGGGGATAAAGTTGGGGCGGATGGGATGGTGAGTGGTACTGGTGCCGGTGTCGGTGCTGGTGATGACGATGTGGAGAATGACGGGAGACAAAAGGAGAGTGAGAGACCAAAACCGTCCACGCATGGTTCTAAAGCTACCTCCATGGTATATACGCAGATGCTTTTTGCCCTGCTGTATGATAAGGTTGTGTGGGATGCGACGCCGTCGGCGCTTAGTTGGGTTGGGTCCGGTATTATTTTGGCTAGTGCGATTTATGTGGCGGTTGTGAAGGAGAGTGGTAGTAAGAGTGCTTCAACTGATGTTGGCGACGCAAATAAGAATGGGAATGGGAATGGGATAGGAGGGACACAGCCGGGGTATGTGCATAAACAGGGCGTGGAGGATGCGCGGGTGAACGGTGCAGGGGAGGGGAGGGGTCTTTTGGCGGATCATGACGGGCGGGAGTATGGCGGCGTCAGGCAATAGATGGATAGGGGTGTATTAGGCTGGTTGAGGGATTGCAGTGGTGTAATCCACGGATGATGGCGATGGGATAGGTTGTCTACGGACAATGGGGGCCCTGTATGCGGGTTATGGATGGAGGGGTGAGGGTTAGGGGGTGCTGATGATTTTCTCTTATGTTTATTGGCATGATAAATGATATGATAGATGAATCATGAACGGCATATATAGACAAGCGCTATGTTGTGAATCAATTATCCTACTTAGGTATCCTTTCCGTCGGAGCTTTTTCTTTACGTTTGGATCTGCTTGCCGGCCCATACTAGACACAGCCCCTGAATCAAGAATAGGGCGAAAGATATGAGAACCAAATCAGCATCCTAGATATGTATTAACAAGAATAACAAAGAACCAAAGGTAAATGAAATATATATATATAGGTATTATCCCTTGATCCCGTTGTTTATTTTATAACCCGGAACTTTTCCAAGTGTTTTTGCCCCATTTCCCCCTTCATATATAAGATACCCAAAAAAAAAAAAAGAGAAAAGGGAGCATAATATTTCTCCTCGACCCCTATATATACCACTGCGAATCTCGTCCACACCATTCCATTAAGTATACTCTTCCCTAGTCCCACGGACATTCCTATTCATACCCGTCTATAAATCCCTATACAATGAAATCTCATTCCTCCACTCTCTTTCTTTCTCCAAGCCTCTGGGCATGATCCTAATCTCAATCGGACCCGCACATAGCCACCATACTACGGAGAACCACACAACCGGGCACTCCCTTCTTTTTCTCTTACGACCCGACATCCATAGGCGTAGCCGTCGGCTCGCTTTTCTTCTCTCCAGATTCTGCAGATTCCTTGTTCTTACCATTGCTCAATGTCTTAGACCGTCCGCGCTCCTGCTGCGAAGATGACGAATCATTTCCATGTCCGTTCTCACGATCCTCTTCACTAGGGGAGGGCGAAGAGACCGGATCGCGGTCTGCGTGACTTTCATTGTCAATGAGAGAGGTACGGCTGCGAGTCATCTGTTTGATTCATGTTAGTGGGTAATCCCTTTTTCCAAGCAGACAAAGGCAAATAAATTGATACAACGTACCCAAGCCCTAACCCCACCTATCAGCCCCAAACTATACCCCGTAGCAAAATCCTCACTCCGTCCCCCGACCCCGGGACTCTCAGGGCGGCTAGGAATGTCCAACCGCTGCAGCTGCGTCCTGCTCCCTCCGATACCGAAATAGTTGTTACCGTTATTCGTACTCGGGCTCAGGGCACCTCTCTCCATACTGCTGCGGGCAGGACTGGGACTGGATGGGCGACTGTTTTGCCAAAACTGGCGGAGTTCTTTGCCAAGCTCCTGACCAGTGGCGGACCAGTTGTTCTTAATGCTGTCGCGCAGCTCCGCAACATGGCGTTTGATCTCAAGCTCGTTCTTCTTAAGCCAGGAGACATTGAGTTCTTGGCGGGAGGCGCCCCGTTTGAGTTGACGGCTAATGTATTTCTCGTAATCCCGGACGATGCTACAAAAGGTCAGCAACAAGGTAATCGAAAGAAGGCAAAAGTCTAGATAACAGCGTTTAAGAACATACTGAGTAATGATACCCGTGGTACTGACACCTTCCGTCCTCTGGGTAACAAGGAACTTGCCCTGGGCCTTGATGGGGGCGTAGATATCATCACCCTCAGCCGCTCCGTACGGCAAATCGTCGTGAGCAACGTAATCAATCTGATGTTTTTCGAGGAAATCTGGTGTGACAATCCACGGACAATCAGGGATGACCTCGTCGACCCATCGACAATGGCGGACAGTCTCCGCTCTCTCCGCACCG
This sequence comes from Helicocarpus griseus UAMH5409, assembly GCA_002573585.1. Lineage (NCBI taxonomy): Eukaryota > Fungi > Ascomycota > Eurotiomycetes > Onygenales > Ajellomycetaceae > Helicocarpus > Helicocarpus griseus. Next base: position 164,102 of record PDNB01000022.1, read on the forward strand.
CTCAGCACTGTCAACCCCTTACGCTTATGAGTCTCGTGATCAGATGTGACTCCGACGATAAGATATGTTTCTGGGAAAGCTCTCTTGGCCTGTTCGAGCTGGCGCATGTGACTGTAATTAATTCAAATACTGTTAGCTATCGACCAGTCGTAATATGTCCAGATAATTTGGAAACATACCCAAGGTGAAACAAATCAAATACACCATCAGCATACACCCGCACAGGTCTTCCCGTCGGCGGGGGGTTGGTATGGTATCCCGCAGGATCCTGCAACCCTGCACGTTCAGGAGGCTTCATCCGGTCCTCCTGAGCAGCAACATTGGCAGCCGTCGCCGTCCTCACGGTGGTAGCCAAGCTCGGGGTCCTATATAAGGGGGGAGCCCGTCGCTTAGCCCGAGTCTCAATATCCGCACTAGCCTCCGTAGTCTCTGATGGTTCGCCCGGGTCTTCTTTGCTGAGCGCGTCGGCGGTAGGAGTAGCAGGCGCGCCGTTATGGGAAGTAGAAGTGGTTGAGGGATGGTCACCGGCACTTGTGCGGGCGCGCTTTGACGGAGGATTGTTGGAAGCGTCCATGGAAGGGGCGGACTTTTTGTGCTTTGAGGAAGACGTGGGAGCGGACGGAGCAGGGGCGGCGGAGGAATCGCCTTCTTCGCCGGAGGCATCGCGCGAGGATGGCTGGAGGAGGTCTGTGGTGGAAGATTTGGGGATGGTAGCAGCGGCCAGGTGGGAAGCGCCGCGCTTCCGCTTTGTGGAGGAGCTGGAGGAAGGGGAGGACATTTTGGAAGAGACCGTTATTTTCGAAGTTGGAGAAACGGAGCAGCAGTATGGGGATGGGGATGGAGATGTACTCCGGGGTGGTAAGGTGTTATTTTTTCTCCCTAGCGCGGATTGACGGAGCTGGGGCCCTAGTGGATCAATTGATAGAGAATACTAGAATAATAATGAATTGGGTATTACGCGAGGGCGGAGTGTCGAGTGTTGAAAGGGGGGTTAGAGAAGGAGAAGAGAAGGAGATCAAAAGACAGCAGAAGAGATAGAAAAGAAGTTATTATTATTAAGGACAAGAAAGGAAAAGAACGGTGGCCATAGGAAAGAAGAGGATGATGCCAATAACATGAAGCAGGGAACAGCAGCAGTGGACCCGCGTGGCAGCTCTCGGCTGTTGGTTGGCCAAGGGACACGGGACGATTACCCACGGGAGACAGAGAAAGGGATGATGATGATGGATGATGCTAAGAATAATAGTACGGAGGAGAGAGAAGAGAGAACAGAGAAGAGAAACACTAGGAAGAGAGGAGGATGGAGTAGGATAGATAGATAGATAGAGACAGGATCGAGGAAAAGACAGGGAACAGAGAACAGAGATAAAATGATGAGAGGAGATGAGATGAGAGAGGAAATGACCTATACACCGCGTGACTAAGCACAGATATATATATATCTATGCGGATTCATTGAAAATGCCCATCTCATACACAGACACAGACATAGACATACTCATCCGTAGCAACAATCAGACGATGTTTAAACTCTACTCATCTATTTACTCATTCGTTCATTTGTTATTCTTAGTTATTATCGTCATAAATATTAACGATCGTCATACGTAATTTCCACCCCCAATCTTCAATTCGGGCGAACTGCTACAACCGCAACCATATCAAATCCAATCGAGTGTTCATGTCCATGGAAAAACAGCCGCAGTCTATGCTCAAGAAACTTCTTCAGTCCCTCCTTCTGCGGATGGTCTCCATGCCAAAGTCCAATCAAGAACTCGGCAGCACTGGCGCAACGCTGAGATACATCCTTTTCCGGGAATTCAAACCTGGCGCCGATGCGATGGACCGAGATTTCGCCAAATCCCTGTTTGATAAGACTCTCCCATGCCGACTGCAGAATATGCCCCTGATGGGCGATGGGCGATGAACGAATTACAGGATTTATCAAGTTGACCACCTCATTGTCCGGGGCCCCTTGAACGATGACAATTAGTGACCGGGCTACCCGCGCCAGTTCGCTCATTGTCTTGTCAATGTCCGCGGCATTAGCCAATACCCAGGGGGCCAGCACTGTTTCCGCCGCTCCGGATGGAATAGCATCGAGGGGAAGCTGTTTAGTGGAGTCATCGGACCAATTTCCTGTGGGCATCATACCAAATATCAGTCCCTAGACATCGCAAGATCGGCGAGAACGAAAAAGCAGTTCACCTTGACCCTTTTCCCCGAGGATGAACACCTCTTTCTCACCCAATTCCTTAACCAGGTCTTCGAGTCCCTTGCTCACAAGTCGCTGCTGACTCAAAACTTTCAACCCCTGGGCGCAGGTCCCGCTCGCGGTCCCGGACACCCTCTCTTTAGATGGCAGCGGGAAGGGGCCAAAAAGGGGCATCTCCTCAACTCGCCTGGCAAGCAGACAATAATGCCCCTCGGGGAGTTGTTTCTCTCTCCCAATCGGAGAAAACAGATATGACACAGGCTCATCTTCCAACACAAATCCCGCTTGCTTCAGGATCCTCACCCAGCCCTCCTCCGAGAAGAATGACTCGTTCGTTATGCTGCCCATCCACTCCTTCCCAATCGTCCAGACCGCATCCCAGGTCGGGTCATACTCAATATTCTGCGGATTCAACGCCGTACTGGGGATTACACACAGGGCGACAAATCCACCCACCCGAACCCACTCGGCGAACCTGTACATTTGGGCGACCACTTCTCCCGGTGTCAACTGGAACATGGAAAGCACCGCAAAAGCCGCATCCATTTTATATGGTGGCTGATACGTTGTCATATCAGCCTGCCGGTAAATTCCGCTGGGGACTTGAGACGCCGCCAGACGGATCATCTCGGCAGAGACATCGATGCCATGAACAGCATGGCCTGCACTGGCGAGGAGGTGGGAGACGGGCTTGCCGGTGCCGGAGCCGACGTCTAGGACATTACTCTTTGGAGGAAGCTTCTCTGCGATACTCTTGATAAAGTCAATGAGGACCGGGTTGTCGGCGTAGGCCTCTTCGTAGCTTGCACCCAGACTGTTGAAAAGGCTTTCTGCCGTCTCGGCTTTTGGAGCTGCCATTCTTTCTTGTTTTTTCTCTTGTTTCCAGAGCCGGTGTAGATATGGTTATGCTTGGGGAGAGAAGCGAAAAATGAACCTGATATTGTCTGGCTAGTGGGTTGATGAAGGGTTATTTATTTCCTCTTCGAGTCCCCAAAGCGCGAAGCGCTGCTCAACCCCGGGTCGAAGCTCGGGAGGTTCCGATGCGCCCGGTGAACATCATTCATTGATGAAGGATGACGATTTTAATCCCTATTTTGGGTCACCATACTGCATGATGCATGGTGCATCATGCGTTGCGCTGATTTACATTGGTGGCAAGCTGAGACCTTGAGTGCGGAGAAGGAGGAATCGAAGTTTACAACCAGACCAGACTCGAGTCTCTTGTGAGACCTTATATGTTGGCTTTGCAGCTCGGGTAGAGTCGTGTTGCGCACCAATATTTCCCTTTGAGCAGTTTGATTGCACCCCTTGGGTTTATGTGAAAGCGATCGGTGGTAGTGTTGCCTACGGAACCCAAAAACAAGATGTCGTCTGTATGTGCGAGTATCTATTTTCCTTTCAAAAGACATGCTCTCTTTCCTGGGCCCTGAACACGCTACCCGTTCCCATCTTTGGGATGACATTTTTAACTGGCAGACGCTGCCTTACATCTGGGGGGGTTTGGGTGGTCGACCTAGAACTTGAGGAATCATGAGAGATTAAAGTGTCATGCCAACATTGTATGGGACCTGTGAGCGTAGCAAACGTATCGGCAATTTCCCCTTACATTCTCATGCCGCAAGGCTTTTTTCTATGTATCTGCCCGTAGTTAGTCCATACTTAGAATGCCGACAGCTTAAGCGTCCATCGGCCATAACACAGCTATCTTGCACAATTCAGCTCACTAAAACATGACACTGACCCTCTCTCTTCGCACTCTCTCGTCATGCTATTTCCTTTCCCGCCATATCCAAGTCGACCAACGAGGAATTCTCTGGCAGTCCACAAAAGTTCTGTTCTCTGACATTCGGATCTGACACTCATAGCACAGTGTTCTCTCTGCTCAGTTTCAGCCTGACCTGGACCGAGTCCACTTACTGCGAGTATACTTCCGCCAAGAGGCCCTCGAACTATAGCTGACCACGCGGCCGGTAGTTCGATTTCCCTAACGCGGTTGATGCGGTAATTCATCGAGCGACATCAATCCATCCTCTCTTCGCAGGTCACCCCTCGTGTTAAATCATTGAAGTCTTCATACAGCGACTTGATGGTGACATAACTGTCCCTCCAGCATTTGTTGGCGATATCCTCGTAAATCAGACCACATGTTCCAGGGAGATTTTCTTGCTCCGGCCAGCGCTCGTCTTCAAAGTAGTCATAGTAAAAGACCCGCCATGCCGCGATTGAATAGATAATGCATCCTAGACCCAGTATATCGACCCGAGACAATGGATCGTTTGCACATATCTCTTCCATATCAACATCCAGCGCATGCATTTCAGAATTTGCGAAATCGGTGACTTTCAAAGCACCGCCGTCAACGAGTATATTGTTGGGCTTGACATCCTGGTGGAGGACTTTTCGATAGTAGATATACCAGAACGTTTTCACTAGTGACTGAATCCATGACGCACGGGATGCTTCAGATGGCGCATCGTGGCTTTGAATATAACGTTGCAAATCCCCTTGTTTTGCGTAGGCCAATCTGATCTCACCGCTCGTTTGATCGTGGATACCCAAGTACGAGATAATCCCTTTGTGGGCTCCTAGACGTTCGTATATCAGTCGCTCGTTAAGAATCATGTCGCGTAACATCTGATTGTATGAATCATCACGTGGATTGGCCTTTGGGTGTTTGACGATGGTGTTCTCGTCGGCTATACAGATAATCCCGGAAAAACCAATCGATATACAATTTGGTGGCTGTTTTAGATGTGTGACTGTCTCGTTACCGGGCTGCTCGGTGGTCGGAGAACACTCAACAAGGCTGGACCCTTCACAGGACTGGGAACTCTGTTCAACCAATTTAGCGGAAGAAAATCATAGTAACGTGGGTTTCACTGACATCCCGCAGTTGTGTCTCCGCACCTCCAGACCCAACTTCCCCGTTGAGAGCTAGCCTTGGTGTCATTGGAAGAGATTTATTCTCCAAATGATATCAGAAACCAACTTTGAGAGAGTTCACCATACGTCCCAGCAAATACGTCCCAGCGAAATTGGCTGATGAAAGCAATCGTCTACTTGACAATTATTTGCGTTAGAGAATCTGATGCAGAGGACCTGCACATGTGGTTGCTTCATGATTCATGATAGCCGTCGTACAGATCCCGTCCGTCTCGGTTGATCCGGTACGGCCGATTTGCTGCAAGGTTATCTTCTTGGTTGCGCAACAAACACGAATATGCAAGCAGCCAAGCTGATTTTTGATCCATAGCGCTTGGACTTCCAGTCCAGCAGTCAAAGTTGATTCTCCATTCGTAAACATATAAACTGATATGCTGGGTCTCGTCGTACTGTTTCTTGACAGACAGTAAATTGCCTACAACATCGCAGGAAATGCTAACAAAGACATTAACAAATTCGATTTTGTGAAAACGCGACTTTCCTTTCCTTTCCTTTCCTTTCCTTTCCTTTCCTTTTTAATATTTACCCCGCAATCCTTGCGAAAGATCTGTGACCGACCAATGGCGTCAATGAAGGTGCCAGGCCGCCAGATCTGCCCTGTGCTTTGAGCCCAGCCCGAGCGAAATGCAAATGTCCACAGCAAAAATCTTCCCATATCTAGACACAAAATTGATTCTGAACTCCCTTTGCACCAAGTCTCATAGCAGATGACAAGCACGTACGGCACTGTAGAGCACCGCGCGACGCTACGAGAAGGCCAGTTGTTTACGCTGATTCTTCCTTCATTCTGCGATACACTTTGTAAGAGCAATCAGCAATCATCGATGGGACTATGAGCTCATGTGTCCTCTGATATAAGAGCAGGTTTCAGAAGGGGCCATGTAGGATGGAACGGGATATTCCAATTGGAGAATCTGCGGATAGGCCGGGGGGTTTAATGCCCCTCAGGCCATTACCATGTATTCTCCAGAAAAATGATTTGCTTGAAGTTCCTCAGGTTGGAAGGTTTGTCAGTCATTTTGAAAAGCAGACAGCGCCGGGTGGACATTTAATCTAGCCATTCCAAAACTAATAATCGCTTGCGGCGTAGCGGAGGATTGCTTCCTGTGAAATTTTCTCCCAGTTCCTCGTCGCCACAAAGACACCTTCGATGAGTGCAATCAAGACCAATGCTATAGCCGTCCCAACAGCTAAGCCTATCAAGTTCCAATGGACCTTGAATACCAGCGCAAGCGAAACTGGAACTCCAACCTGAAGTGAGCGATTAGCATATTCTCTGCGAGGGCGACGACGAAGGTTGAGATAGAGTGATCGTTAAACCTACCACATAATAGCAGAATACAGCTGTGGCACCTCCAATCTTTTGTTTTCCCAGACCCCTGAGAATTCCATTCAGAGATGTGGCTAGCGAGTCAAACAGCTGCGAAACCTCAACCATGAGTAATGTAGAGCTGATGAGACGGACAACCTCGGGATTCCCGGTGACGAGCAACGGAAGCTGGTTCCGTAGGGCTGTCAAGAAGACCGCCACCATGAACCCAAAAGCGAAGGATGTGCCAATGGCTGCCTTGGCTGCCATCTTGGCTGCATCGGAGTAGCCTGCGCCAATGAGCGTCGATACCCTTGTGGCTGCAGCAATAGAGATTGGAAAGTGACAATTGAAAGCGATTGAGCTCATCGTGGAGATTGTTGATTGTGCGGCAAGGTGGTCCACTGAGATCAGGCTGGTAACCAATGTCATGAGTTCCCATGCCAGCATTTCTGCCTCCACCATCACCACTCCGGGAAGGGCGAGCCTGACGATTGGCCACCAGTCCTGCAGTGCAGATCGCGTGAAACTCTTCCAGCAGTCATACCCTGCAATAAATCTGACGTATATGACAAGAGTGAGGGGCATCAGATTCTGAGCAATGACAACGGCCACCGGGGCCCCGATAAACCCCCATTTGAAGACCTTTTCCGGGCGAAGTCAGCATAATTAGTGCCGGGAGGAAAGAAAAAGATAATGGAAAGTCAACTGAAATGATTGGAGACATACCCAGACAAATAGATAGTTGAGCAATGCATTTATCGGTGCACATAGACACAAAACCCATAGAGTAGCGGAGAAGAGGCCTTGTGCCAACATGAATCTCTTTCCTACCTCAAAAGCGGCATAGCCTGGTGCACCCAGCACTAATATTCGGACGTACAACCCCGCCAAATCGGCAACTTCTTGCAACATAAAGAGACCGAGAATGCAGGGCGCAAAGGTCCACATAACTGCGATCGGAACTGTAATGCACCAGAGAAATAGTGCTAGTCTCTGACAATGAAGACCTACGAGTTCCTTCCGGCCCGCACCGTAGGAGGACGGACATAGAGTGTCAAGGCTTGTTGCGAGCCCCTGATAAATCGCGTAGCCGGTAATGTTTGCCGTCAGGCATGCAGTCGCAGTGGCCGCCAGTTCGATCTTCCCGAGGTGGCCGACTGCGAAGATGCTTACGGCTGTAAACGAGTACTCCAGCAGGAATGTTATGATCAGAGGGGCTGATCGCTTAAGGAGGAGTTTGTATTCCTTGGAAGCAAAGGTAACACCTCCGGTTGAAAGATATAAACTGGCTTCACGGGGAGTCGGCGGATATGGTTGCGGAGTCTGCTGATTCTGGTGTAATTTTTGCGAGAGAAGAGGAGACGTCTCGGACTGAACATGCAAGCCCTGGCCGATGGCCATTGTCACTCGTGATACAGTGCAAAGTCGCGTATCCGATAATAGTCGTAGGAATCGCGTTTGTTGTATGAATGTTATAATCATAGAAAGGGTTTGCAGCTGAACTGAAACTCGGCACTTCGAAAATAAGTAAGGGAGAGACGAGATAGACTGTTCAACATATAAGGCAAAGGCCTCGAGGCTTGCATACTTCTCACCCGGCCGAGATTGCGGATCGAGCCAATTGGATAAAAATAAACAGCGGGGCTGTCAAAGAGAGTTCCCTCAGATCCCCCAGATCTCTGTCATGCATAGAAGTTGCGGCCTTGTTTGCTGTGCGACGCGACATATCCAATAAACTTGAATTGTAAATCACAAACACAACTTGCCACTGGCCTTTCCGTGCCGTCCTCAATTGACAGAAGCCAAGTTTTCAACCTTCGGTTCGGAAGCTGATCTGATGAGGCCCTAAGGTCGAGATATCATTCGTGCCCACAAACTCGGGCTTCCCTTCGCCGAGAAAAGGGGCGCTTGGTAAACCCAAACTTCCATTTGAAAAGTGCCTGGACAACCGTAATACTGAGAAGGATAGATGCTCTGCAATAGGGGCTTACCTCAGTCGTGTTTCAGCACAACTTGAACGCTGAAAACTGAGCGACCGGCTCGAAGAGATCGGTGTGAAATGCGCTATCGCGACCTAGGGTATATGTATATGGAACAGTCATTATTTATTCAGTGGTCTTGTGCTTACCTGACCCAGGCAGTAATGTACCTAGGTAACTATAATGATTGGTGATTATGGCTAATTAATTTCCTCCCTGTCTCTAAACATCCAGCCCTTTTGCAGGCAAGCAATATCCTCCTGATCACCGTCCATTTCCCCTATAAGCCTTTCTCGAAGCTGTTTATCTTTTCTTACAGCGCCTTCGTACGCCTCATTGCTTACCCATCCATCCTCATTCACCCCAACCTCTTCTCGCCATTGGTTGACGACCGCATTCATAGGAAACCACATGTCCTCTTGCTTCCGAAACTTCTCCAATTCCTCTGGCGTGAACTCGACGGGACACTTGATGCCCCTTGTATTTTGGAGATGGGGCCAGTACTCAACCATCCTGACAAGAGCCCCCATGAGTGTAACCAAGTTGCCGCTCCACGGCCGCCCTGCCCTGTCAACTAGATGTTTTCGGGGGTGTAGAAGCGGGTCGCAGAGAGCATGAAGGTGAGGCTTGTTAAATATGCCATTGCAGACACGGTAGTAGTGGAACAGGAACAGTCGACGGTATAGCTCGTCGGCTTCTGCCTTTTCTTCAGCATCTAGGGAATCATACTCGGGCGGGAGTGTGGGCTCCTCCAGGTCTGTCGATTCATTTACATCAGGGTTTTCAAAGGCACGAGGATAACCAGCCGCAAGAAGGCGTGGCTCTAATATTGTATGCTGCCAGTCAATGATGCAAGTAACTGCGCCGGTCTCAGGGGATATGAGGATGTTGTTTGGGTTTAGATCTGTACATTATCATTTAGCAAGATGAGGGAGAACTGTGTAAAAGGGAAAAGAGACATACCCGGGTGACGAAGCGTCGGTTGGTTAAACGGGTGTGACGCGTCTTCTGGGAGGAGGTAGGGGACCAGAGCTAGGTACTTTTCTAAGAGGGCGATGTATTCCTTGGGATCTTGCTCCCCAGGAATGAGCCCGTTATGCGGGAAATCCAACGCCACTGGTTTCCCGTATCTGCGGGTCCATTCAATCTCTTTCTCAGCGATTGAACGGAGGTAGTCTTTCGGATTCTTCCCTAAAGAAGGGTTAGGAAAAAAACCCTAAATATACCTATCTCACAGGACATATATAGGCATCGGACATACAAGGGCCTCTATATATGTCAAGGCCCGCCCTCTTCCCATACGAAAACATGTAATCGGCAATAGGACCAATACAAAACGCCTCTAAAGAGGCGTCCTGCGCGCGGCCTTCAGAGTACAGAGGTGCCTGGAGATCTGACGGCAAGTCGCGCTTGAAGTAAACGTTACCAATAGAACTAAACGGGATATCAAAAAGCTTCTTCTCGATTTGCACGACACTCGACGCTAATGTGTATCTTTCCCGTTTTGTCATGGCAAGCCACTTTCCCTCTATTGGTTCTCCATTAGCTTTTTCCATGATGATATATTCAACGCCAGCTGGGTTGTCCACTGATGCAGAGTAACTATATAGCTTCGGCACGGGGACACCCTTCAGCCGCAGCAATTCTAATGTAGCAGCCTCGCTTGCTGTGGCGTGACGGGTAGGGAGGGCGATTCTGTAAGGCACTTTCGCAATAGCCTGGAAGCCATCCTCCATGGTCATATGAAGACGCGATTGAATCCACCTTCGGCAAATTTCCTCATATCCACCACCTTTCCGTGGTTGGGGTCGATGCCTTGGGCGGCAAGCTCTTTGAAGGCCTCGACGTTGAATTCGACATGGCGTTCCTGGCGACGGAGGTTCTCGTTGAATAGATAACGACCCGATGTGTATGAAAAAAGGTGTTCATTTGAGGAGGAGCTCTGACGAGAAGTTGCTGCTATAATCCTAATTAGTCACTACTACTATTGCAGCGCTGACCTGGGGAGCAGGACACGCGCGTCCATTGTCAGTGTAAACGACCGGACAAAGAACCTGGGCCTTGACAGCTTCGGGAGCAAGGAGGAACAAAAACAAGTGGCTCGCGCTGCTGGATGCATCGAAAGGGCCCAATATCATATAATATTTATACAGCAGTTCCGCGACCCGTTGAAGGTTGGTGGTTCTCAAGGGGGGCGTACGGCGGTCGATCTCATTCGGGGAGCGAGCCACAATTAGCGTGTTTATAGTCGTGTAAGAACTCTGGAGTTGCCGCCGAGGTACCAACCAATCAAAGTCTCGTACTAATTGCTATGTTTTTGATTTCTTTTCAAATACAATGTGCCGTTTGGCATCAATTTGTCGTTATATCTGGAGTATGTACTATGGAGTAAAGTTCTGCTTGAGACGCGCCCCCAAGAAATGTGGGGCGGCCCGCTCCGCAACCGCCCAAGGCAGCACAATGAGCACATATCAAAAGCTTCAAGTTTGCTTTCGCGCTGACCCGAATCTGATACAGTGAACGTGTTATGCTAAGCAAGCATGTGCGATTTCTATTCTTGGACGAGCAAATGATATTCACGATAAAAATAATACCCTCCCAACATGCACAAGAACCTGCATGAATCGAGCGTCCCTTCTCTAGCCAAGCTGTTATCACCTCGAACCCTGGGCGCTTGGAGATGTTTGTCTGCTTTCTTGTCCCTGACGGAACTTACGGGGCAAGATGTGATAGGAATTGTTTTGTTTTATCCAGGATACCAATTTCAATATTTGCCAATTGACTCACTCTGCTTTCACTTGAGATAAGGCATTGGTCAATTGCAATGCACTATCGCGGCGCGTATCTAGTTCATGGTCCTGGTAGCTATGACCCTTTCTGGGGTTGGTGAACTCCTATTTTGAACATTTAAGGAGCTCAATCGCCCAGCAGGGTTGCTCAATTCAACCGGCGGTCCATTGCTATCTTCCCTGCTAAACATCCAAGAATATACATACATCTTTCCCCTGCAATTTAGCCAATTGCCCGAAACCCCTTATTACGCTTGCCAGATCCTTTCTTTTACCGTGACCCAGCATTGATTATGGGTAAATTCTTCAAGGGCTCTCTGGCAAACCGGAAAGGCCATCGTGGGCCGCAAGTCAGACCTCAAGAAATTCTTCTCCCCAACCGTTGCCCGCGGCAAGACCGTTTGGCCGAAGAGTCCTGCAGACCTGCTGAGATACGGCGTGCGCTAGGACTACGACGGGGTCATCAAGCACTAAGATGGCAAGGAATACCACAAGTTCCAACTCCAGCCGAACACGGGAAAGATCCCTTCAACAATCAAGGCGTGGCGCGAGGATAATGGCGGAACCCACGCGGTCATCGCCAACTTGTATATTGAAAAGGGGAAAGAAGTTGATGAGGCTTACTTTGAGGAATCCTTGAGAAAGTCCCTGGAAGGCCTCTAGATGGCAGTAAGTTCCTTTCCTCGGAGCCTTAGAAGTTATGAAAGTATACTTATCCCCTTGTAGTGTCTAACCTCCACGCCAAGAGTTTGCACCACGGTCCATTGAAGCTGGTGATAGTTCAAAGTGGACGAGAGGGCAGGGAGCCTTACGAGAGTGGAAGAGGTGCTATTGATACGGGTTGCTGCTGTTTCCGTCCATCTGCTTTCATGATTTTCAGTTATGTTTCCGCTTGCTTCACTGGTTTGTTTGTTCCACCCATTTAATGCTTCTATTTTGGCACCACATTGAGGTGAAGGGATATGACCTGTTCTTCAAGCATTTGGAGGAGTTATTTCCCACTTAGGCAGAATGAGCACCTTTGTTTATTAGCAGGTACTCCATCCTATTTGTCTTTGTACTTCGTGGGAAAATCATCATTCCATTGGTCTTCATTAGTAGTACTAGCAGTATTTTTCTTGACCCGTGGATCAAGATGCCTTCAACTGAGTCATTATGAACAGAGGAAAATTGATATGTTTAATTATTTCTCACACTTTCAGCATTCTTCAGCATTTCCTCATCACTGCATCACATGAATGAGTAAAGCAGCAGTGCTTACTCAAACAAAACAGAAGCATTTCAGTGACTATACAAATAGTTAGTGCTAGATGCTCTCACTGAGATGAATATCATACTCTCCTGAGCCAGCCATGCTTATCTCACAAGATGATGTTGAGATTTCAATCAACTGTTTACAGACAAAAAAAGAAGAGAAAAGAAAAGAAAAGCATGGAAGCCAAATAACGCCCTCAAAATCACAATGAAAAAGCCATGTGTAATAGCAAAGGGGGAAAAAGAATTATGTGAAATAAGAATGGCATAAAAAGAATAAGGATGTTTAGGTGCGAGCCGATCCCTTTTCCCCTGTTTCCCCGTTTCCTCAAAGCCTAGCCCCAAATATCCCCGACTACCCCTAGCATACATCTCATCGCCTGCTTTCCCACTAAACTAAATAAAACATAAAATAAACTAATCAACCCCCGTGAACTCCTTGCCAAGCAAAAAGGAAGGAAATAAAAAGGTAAGAACATGAAGAAAAGAAAGTAATCGCCAATCCCCAACCAAACAGTTCTGCCCCATGAAAAATAGACCCCAATTCCCTCATTCAGTGTCATCCAGTCATGCATTACATAAAATCACGCCACAAAAACAAACCCTTCAAAGCAGAGAACCGAATGTCCAGAATCCAGAGAGAAGGACAAGGGAACTGGTTTCAAGGAATGGGGTGCGTGACCGCCTATAAAAAGAAGAGAGAGGGAGGGTGATCCAACATCCTGGATGCTGCAGCAATGCGTATATTCTTTCGTCATATCTGTTTTCTTTTGATTTGGCCACTAGCTCTCGTTTACGGGGAATTGGGGACTTGGATGCGGGGATTGCTTTTGTTTTCAGCAGCAAGCAGCATAATACCACGCTTTTTCCTCCAGGGAACATCTTTCTGTGTACCGCTTCTGCATATGGTGATACTAACAGAGAGCTCACGTATACACAGAGGAGGACACTGACAGAGCGAGGGAGACACACACAAGGCGTAGACGAAAAAGAAAGGTCAAATAGAGCCACTTAGGGCGACTATGCGCGTGCGGCGACATTCATGAAGGCATGCGTAGATGGATAATCACAAAACAGACGGTGCAAAAAAAAAAGTTACAAGTAAAATCAAAATATCTCAGAAAGAAAAACAGAGAAACAATCAAGACCCAACAACGCAGTTCGCTCAACTCTCACATCATAACCGTTCCCGCCTGACAGGGACATGACAAAACGTGGTGGGGGGAAGGGAAGGGGGCATAGGGGTGCGTAGACAAAGATATATATCGTAAACGAGTTGTACCGTACCGCGAAGTCCGGTAGCCGAGAGAATTAAGATTATGACATAGCTGATTTATCGCCGGGTTGGGGCAAAACATCATTTGCAGTCGTGGAAGAAGGAGAGGCAGAAATTACTCTTGGTTCGTCCGATTGAGCTTCATCGCCGGCTTGACGATTCGATTGTGGGCCGGGAGTGCCTTCCCGCTCACCTCTGGCGGAATCCCCTGTAGGCTCTTTGCGAACCTGGCTGTCAAGGTCCTTGTCTTCCTCGGTACGGTCAAACATATCCTCATCACCCATGTCGGTCAAGACTTCAGTGCCATCCCCAAGCAGGATAATTCTGCCCGATCTGCCTCCTCTAGCCCGATTATCAAGACCAGGCTCGTATTCATCGGGGCTATCGTCAAATTGGCGACGGACTCCAGGGCCGCGGAATTCAGCTGGAAATTGATACGTCAGTACTTGCACTTGAAACCAACTGGTGAAAAAAAACGTACCATACTCGGGTGGTGCGCATGGCCCATCACCCTTTGCAACTCGTTCTGCAATGGTATTGTACCACTCCTCCTTTGTCTTGCCATGGAGCAGCCCAATGACGACCATGGTCATGTTGTCGCATCCAACACCTCCAGTTTCGCTGTTGGACGCCAAGCAGTTATCCATCATGTTTTCGCAAATACGATGTAGCTCCTGCTTTGCAGCAATACCTCGTCTAACGAACTCGATCACTGCCTGTGAAGATTGGCAATCCCAGATACCTAGAGGAATGTTAGAATAGAACGACCAAATAGGGATGATAGGCAGACATACCATCGCACGCAATCACAAGGAACTCGTCATCCTCAGTAATCTCGTGTGTAGTGACGTCAGGATAAGCCGTGACAATCTGCTGCTCTGGGGCAAGGTCTGCGCTCTTCTTGAATTCGAAATCACCCAGGGCACGAGATAGAGCAAGGTTTCCGTTAACTCTGCCGAAATCGACGAAACCACCAGCAGCACTTATCCGTGCTTTTTCACCTGTTCACATTGTAAGAAATTGGAAAGGGCAATGGATATTGCGGATGCGGGGGGTGTAACAGGGCAAGAACCTTCGTTTTGTGGCTTGTGATCGAAAGAAAGCGGCTTCGCGCGCCCCTTGACTCCAAGAACGGATCTTGAGTCTCCTGCATTCGCCTGTCGGAATCATTAGTATCAATGAAGTTGGTCTCTGCAGAATTCCCAAAAATATGTAATGAACGTGGTAACCACATACAACTCTGATCTTATCCTTCGAGATAACTGCAACTGATGCTGTGCAGCCTGAAACTTCTTCCTCGTATTTTGGGTCTAAAAACCACGATTGGGTTATTTCATCAGCCCTGACAATCTCCAGTACGGGGAGATGAAAATCTATCCAAGCCAGCGGAGGGGGATATAACGGCAACCAACCTTCCAGGATAGCCCTATCAGTAGCCAGGAACCCATCCTTCAGAGCCTGCTCGATATCATCTTTCGCAAAGGAGTCCTGTAAGGCAACAATGCGATGGACGTTTTCACCCGCGAACAGGGCAACCTTTTCGCCTCCATGGCCATCGTAGACGCCAAAGAAAGATAAGCGTTTATCAGGATCGGTGGGACTGTGACTCTTGTCTAGGTATTTGGCTTGGAGGTCGAGGACAGCGGCGTGGGCATCCTCCATGCTTATTCTCCATCCCTGCATGGCAGAGACGCCATACAGTACGCATTCATCCTGGCCTTCGTCTGATATCTATTTGCGAGAGAAGCAGAGATTTTCCGCACGTGTCAGCGAGACTGTACATAGAAGCAGCAAGAGTTGGCAAGAGTAAACACGAGTAGATAAAACCACAATTAACCGCAGATGTCATTAGACAAGAGCAGTCTGCACAGCATCACCCGGCAAACAGAATAGCCAGGTTACCGCAAACAAACAGACACCATGATAAAGTGTGGAATTGGGACAGGGTTGGTGAGAGGAGATGTTCTCTCAGCAGGCAAAGCGGGGCAACTCACTTTCTCAACCACAGGCTCTGATAAAGTTTGTCCCATGACTGAAAGACTGGCAGCGTCGGATTACAAGGGAAGATAGGTTGCTAGAGGAGCATACACGAGCAAGAGGGAGGGAAAGGTAGAAACCGGGGTCGAGGGGGTTGTTGTGTGGTGAGGGTTGACGGAGCAGCAGCAGAGCGAGGCGGCGCCAATGGAGCGAACAAGCAACAGACCAGGCCCAGGCAAGCGATATGGGGAAGAGAGGGGGAGGTTGAAGAGATTTCAGAGCACGGCTCTGGCGGGCTGCACAGAGGATGCTCAGGCTGTGGGGGAGGGATATTGGATGTCGTGACCAGGACAATGATATGAGGATATAATTGTGTTGTGTTGTTGGTGGTGGTGGTTGTGGTTGTGGTGGGAGTGAATAATGAATGATGATGTTGGTAAATTGTTGATGATCAAGTTAGTTAGGCAGAGCAGAGCAGCCTCTGCCAGTCGCGTGTTGGAGAAGACAAGGCTCTGATAAATAATAGCCACCAACCAACCAACTCAACTCAACTTTATTCTTGTATGCAATACTCAACTCAACACAGATTCTTCACTGGATCAAAGGCCACAATGATGAACAGAAAGCTTAGCAGCTGCTGCTGACTGGAGGATGGATATCTTTATATAAGTAGTGGTAGGTTGAGTAACAACAGCAGGCATTTACCTATATCTATATCTATATCTATATTTATATTTATCTTTCAATTCAGTACTTGTAGTATATGATGTTATCCTGTTCTCCGGCTGCTTCCAACATTGCTTGGTGTTCCCCAGTCCCTGCTGCCATCTTCCGTACTCCGGATTCTTCTCTATCTTCTTCGTGACTCTGGCAAGGCAACTCTCCGTATTTCAAATAAATCCAGAATACGACAATCAAATAACAACTGACCATATAGTTACACAAGTTCTCTTCCGCTTGAATCTACTGCAATAAATCTAGATATGGCCATTATTCCATTCCATTCTACGTCGAGGAGGATACTTCCACTAGGATGATAATAATAATAAACCTCCCGCAAACTCACTGCGCAGAATTTTACACACAGCACAATGATCATCCAACGGCCCGTGTCTTCTTATTTCCCCGGCGCCCGTTGTGGCCTTTTGGCTGTTCTCCTTCTGCAACGCTCGTTGGGCCCCAGGGTTGTTTAGAGCCATTTGCATGAAATAGGGCTTACCAGCTCTCGCGCTATCCGGCTCTTCCCCGTGCCAATGCGTTCTTCCGATTAGCCAGCGGCTGGTCTGCTGCGGAACCCTCGATTGTCTCGAGCATCTGATTAGCTACCCAGCTGGCTCCAGACGCCAATTTCTCTTTTTCTCTTTGAGCGGGAGCCTTGAGGGAATGATGATATGTAACCGCCATGCTGCTGCAGTGCAGTGATACTTATTCATGGGTGAGCGCTCTGCTTATTGAATATTATTGTTTCAAGATAGATCTACTTTGTGGGAAGATGCTTTTCAGAGGAATTTTAATCCTGTTGTTGTTAGATACTGGATTTTATTGAAAAGATGTGTTTGCACAAGGGTCAGCCGGAGGTCAAAATCAGGCTCATGATCAACTCGACTTTTTTTTTTCTTTTTTTTTTTCTTCCTCCATTGATTCGTTATTTGAGGACCACTTCATCTACGGGCAATATGTGTATGCATGTACGGATGTCTAGTGCGGGGACATGCCCGCAGAGAGGGGCTTGGTCCCCTTCTGACCACAAATATATCTTTGGATACTCTGGATTAACTACTGCGGATCACGGTGACACCCTGGAAGACTCCCCTCTGGTACTGCTTCTGCAAGTGTACTAAATACCACGGCCGTCCTTCCCATATCTTTACCTTTGTATATCCGACGAACTGTCCAAGAGCTAGCTATCACGCAATGCTCCAACTACTGCAGCCTCTGCAATAGCCAACAGTCCAGATCCTTCCACGGCCTTCAAAGCCTGGGAAATCCGAAGATGGCAAATAGTTGTATCTCAAAAACGGCCCCATGCCAGGAGCTATGAACCCCATACTGTTTCGCATATTCGCAAATCTTCAACAGTGCGAAAGCAATGCCATCTTCTGACATGTTGCTCTGGAGGGAGCGAAGTTAGGAGTCTCGACTCTTCAGCACTGCGTGTGGCTCCTCTCCAGCCCACCTCATCGCGGAGCTTCCGTATGTAGGCACCCATCCAACCATCCAAAGAAGTTATAACATAATAAAACCTCAAACCCCAAAGCAACATCTACCTATCCCAGCTTTAACACCATCTTCACCCCTCTCCTCCCAGGCCCATAATAATCCTCCACACTCTCCACCTCCACAAACCCCAAACCCAGATACAATCCCCTCGCCGCCTCGCGCTTCTCATCAACCCACAAATGCACAGCTTCGCACCCCCTCTCCCGTCGCAGCTTCTCTTCAATCACATACGCCAGTAACTTCTTCCCAATTCCTTGTTTGCGGAAGGGCTCTGCGACACATACTTTGTGCAGGAGCGCAACGCCTTTTAGCCGGACATAGAGGATGTATGCAGCTATGTTTGGTTTTTGTGCAGCGGTGGAGCTGGTAGATGTGGCAATGGTTGCGTATAACACGCGGGTGTTGGGCTTTTTGCGCCAGAGGTTCTGGTCGGAAAAGTCGAAGGCTTCGGAGGAGGGAAAGGTTTTGCGTTCTATGCGGTTGATTTGGGAGAGGTTTTCGAGGGCGGCTTGCTTTTGCGGGATTGTGGAGAGATCGTGGATGTCTAGGGCGGTGATGGTGTCGGACATGGCTTATTAAATTGGGTATCGAACCTGATACTTATCTTCGTACGGTACCAACCGATATAATTATGCTACTTATTTTGGAGGTCGCTATTTTGCGAACCAATCAATAGTCAATTATATAGTCCTTGAAAATACTTCGTCCAGAGAATAAACCTGGAAGGACTTGCCGCGCGCTAATATTTCACGTGATATAGGCGCTACCTAGGTGTTCCTGGCGCACGGTCCATCCTATGACAATTGTGGAATGTTGACACACGACATTCAACAGAGCCAGCTCGAGCCAGCTGGGGAACGCGGATTGGATACATCAGTAACAGCAAGGAGATCCAAAAAGACATGTCCGCCAGGTTCTCGAGCTGGACAGTGGGACTGAGCTTCACGCTTGGCGCCAGCATCTCGCTCGCCGTTTCTTTCCTCGCGCTAAGATTTCGCGAACCCACTCCTGGAACAGGAACATCAACCGCGAATACACAACAAGCAGATAGATCCAAGTCGAGATCCAAATTCAAGTGTTCACCCGAATCACCAACAAAAGAAACAATCATCTTAGGCACCGATGGAAAGCCACTCAATACCGAGGACGATGGCGATTTTCGCAAGGCTATGGTGTTGCTGAACGAAACTGCAATGGGTGAATTCAATGACAGACTTCAGAAAACAGTTCCGTGGGCAGACCTTGGTACGTTGTTTGCAAGATGGTACCGCTTATACGGCAGCAGCTATCACAAGTTGGTACAGACACGTAATCTCAAGAGTCAGGATTGTAAGATTCCAACCCCCCCTCTTCCGTTTTGCTAAGGGGAACATATACACATACACATATATACCTCCTTCTCTCACAGAAACTAGTAGAGTTAGCTGATTTTCTATGTTTTCAAAGGCCGTGGAAGTAGCACTTCAAAAGACTCGAAACTTGAAAATGATCTCTTGTCAGTTCGCCAAGGACAAGCGGTAAATACTCTACGACCACTTGCACCCGAAGTCACGGCGCTTTTGCAGCAATCTTTTGAACAGGAGGTTGAACAGGGAGACTATGACATCTGTTCTGCGCTATCCGGTGCCTTGAGGAGGGGGAAGCTGATCTGGAGTCATTTTGCACGTGCTGTGGTGCAGCTTGACACTAGCATTGTTGTTAAGCTTGGACATAATCTGTCATTAACTAGTGGAGATATGACTGCCCACATCCGAAGACATTCTACGGATATTCCTGTTCCTCAGCCTCTCGGTGTCATCTCTGTCGGTGACATGACCTATGAGTTCATGAGTCTTATTGAGGGTCGTCCCTTGGATAAACTGTGGCCAGAATTATCCAACGCCGAGAAATGCTCTGTTCGAGATCAATTGGATATCATTTTGACACAGCTCCGTTTGCTGCCATTACCGTCTGAGTATTTTGGTGGTGGAAATCCACCCCACTGTGTCGATTGCAGGATGTGGAAGCGCCGGAGTCCTGAGCGGATGGAGACTGAGGCTCAGTTCAATGATTTCCTTTTTTCCGATAATCGACGGGCTGGCATGGAGCCGTATGCCGAGTTTGTGAAATCTATGTTCCGGGAGAACCACCGCATTGTTCTCACACATGGTGACCTTCATCCCCGCAATATTCTGGCTGTCGTTGATGCAGAACGCGGAGAAGGAATTCGCATAACTGGTCTGATAGACTGGGAGTACAGCGGTGCTTATCCAGAGTACTGGGAATTTGTGAAGTCTCTTAATACTATTCGGCCAATACGATTTGGGGACTGGCCCTTTTTCCTGCCAGTGAAGGGGATGGGGGAATACTACGAACGATATGCTATTGACTGCTTGGTTGAGCACTGTGTGACATAGGTCCGCGCTGAGAGGCCACCAGCTAATCATGTGATTTTCTTACCTGATAGCAGTTGGTTAGCCTTCTCTTAACCAAGCATGTTAGGCATAATTTAGAGATTACGTGCCCTTTAATTTTCGCAACTGAACAGTGTAGGCGATGAATCCGCCACAGCTGCTGTAAACAAAAATTTTGAAGCTGCATTTGTGTGGCAGTAGCAGCAGTCTACTTCTCATTTTTCTCACGGAACTTCATGCCTGGCATAACAATTCCATGTAAAGGATAAATGTTGGCTGTTGAAGGCAGTAGCAATGTCTTATTTCTCATCCTCCTTGTGAACAGCAGTTCTTGCAATTTTCAATCCACAAGAAGGATCTAAGTGGTAACAGCAACTCATCTCTCATTCTTGCTGAACAGTAGTTTTGATATTTGAAAGTTCTATTGACAACATCTTCAGTTTCAGTATTGCTTTTTTGAAGGCTGTAGCAGCAGAGTTCACTGCACCAGTTCTTGCAGCAAGCATAATCATAATGAATGTCATTGATGAGATGATCCATTCAAAAATGTCCGGCGGGGGGGGGGGGGGGGATGGGCTTCCCAGCTGACACTGCCAATAACAATGCAAATAGAATCTCCTATTACACACTTGCCTGTCTTCATGGTCCCTTTTTTTCTTCCTCCTTCGCCCCCCTCTCTCTCTTTTTTCTTCTTTTCTTCTTTTCTTCTTCTTCTCTCTTTTCTCGAATGGAGGACAGGGTTCTGTCTTGTCTCCCAATCACGATTGGTGCTCTGGCCATCATGCAGGATCCATATACGAGGGAGAGTGATATTGGGCACAACAAACAATTCCCCCTCTCCTCGCATGAAGTTGGGCTGTTGCCTTGTGAGCCCAGCTGCATGTCCCACTCCGCCTATCCCTCGTCACTGCCGGACAGAAGAAGAGGAATTTGATCTTGCGGGAGGAGGCTATGATTTATTAACACGCATGCGAACCTCCCGTAATATGACTTTCAAGTCTCTGATTTGCTTATTCCCTAGCCTCCGTGCTTTTGAACAGTGAGACTAAAGTGTCCATCACTCATTCCGAGTAAGTTCAGCTGACTACCATCAGCAGCTCGTTGTAACTAATAATCTTAGTACTATTTGATCTCATTTCCTCCCAGTCACTTCAGCTCGTCGGCAAACAACGAGAGGTCGCTAAGGGATACTTGACTGTTGGTGGTAAAAGGAAATTCAACATCTACTACCTCCATCAATTATCCTACTCGGTAATAGACCCGAACGCCCTGCAGGCTCTTTGGAGGATTCAAAAACATGGCCGAACTCTTTGTCGCCATCTACCAACCTGTCAATCAGACCCTAGGGACTTACCACTGGGCCCTATATCTCAAAAAGACCGTGCCAACGAAAGAGCACTATATCTTCCAGATCATCGGCGAGCCGTGCAAATTCCAATACGACGAGCGCGCAGCTGACCCTGAGTCCAGCGCCCATCACATCGAAAATATTCCAATCGCGGAGATCGACCATATCGACCACTTCCGCGAGATAGTCAGGGGCCAAAAAATAGAAAATGAAATGTACAATTGGGGTTGCCAGCTGTGGGTGTATGATGTGCTTGAAAGCTTGGTTGACGATGGCCTTCTTATCGACTACGACCATGCCGAGGCAAAACTCAAACTCGACACTCTATATGGAAATCAGGTCGAGGATAACTATGATTTTTAGATTGCAGGTGCTGTACCGCTGTAGCAATACAGAGAAAGGTGCAATGGATAATTTTGGCATGGCTGGTGTTTTCAAGTTAACATGAGTGGGTGTGGTAGGAGCCTTCAGGCAGTGGTAGAAGGTTCTTTGAATAGTGGCATGGTTTGCTTTAATCACATACGCAGCGTAGAAAAGCATGCACAGCAGTAGTGATAGAAAATGGTAGAGATGAACATAGTCATGACATAGATGTGCCGGTAGTTTTGTATTTAAGAACATGCAGAATGCCATTTAATCCCTTCAAGATAATCAGTTCTTGGCCGGGTGAATAGCTGGGTTAAGGAGTTCGCTTGCTTACCTAACGTGTAGTAGTTAACTAGTTAAGGGCATTGCAAAAAACCTCCACGAACCACATCATACCCAATAATGATAGCATAGATCAACAGAAAGAAGAGAAGAATCTATAAAATCCAATTCTTGCGAATAATAAACGAAAAATAAAGGAATAAAAACCATGCCCATCCAACCCCAGTCCCACCACCAACAGCAGCAGCAAGACGACAAGCGACAAGCCGCGCGCGAAGTCATCGACATCCTCCATGAAATCTCCACGATACTGGTATGGCATTCTCCCTCCTGTATTACACAGGTACTATCCATGTATATCTCTTTGCAAAGCGCGAAGCAAAAGAAGAAAACGAACGCATTGCCCCGCCAACCGACAAAATAAATATTTCCCATGACCTCGTACTGACAAGAACCCACTTCGCATGAGGGAAAAAGAACACCCACCTCGACCGCACCGAGTTATCCCTCTGCGTCTCGCTGATTGAGAACGGGGTTAATCCCGAGGCTTTGGCTGTAAGTGAACACACCTCAAATTCCCCTGCTCTATGCAATCTGCCTAACCCCAAATCCCCTGCAATCGTTATATATATGGACGCTATTGTCGTGCTGGAATATGGGATTCAGCCCAACTATTTCCTATTACCTTGCCTTTGTCAAAGCGCAAGTTGGCACGTCCATTCTCTTTACATTATTAGATACAAGTTACAAAAGGCTGACTCGGTCCGTCTACACGCATCACATCACACACCACCGCTCAGTGGTTAGTATGGTGTGACGATATTCGTTTCTTGCCGTTCAATTTAAAGGCCGTCATCAAAGAATTACGCAAAGAGGCCGCTGCCGCTGCGGTGGAGTAGAGAACTTCTTTCCGCTGGCGCTATGACTTGAGGAATGCTTGTGGTCATCTTGAAGTGTGGCGGACGACCCTTTTTTCGCAATTAATTGAAATAGACCGATCATGACCGGTTGGGGCGTTTTGTGACGAATGGCGGAGTCTAATTATTTGCCGTTTTCCATGTCCCTTTACTGAACTTGGGTTTCTGAGTTCTCCTTCGTTGTTGATGGCTATGGCTGGTTTAAGCTACCTTGCTGCGTCTATTTCAACACGAAGAAGCCAGGGAAGGATATGGACGGGGTTTATTGCCTCTCAAGAAGTCGAAATGGGGGTCTTTTGGGTTTATATGAGTGTTTTGCGTCATCAGTAACATGGGAGTTTGGGAGGCTTGTTTTTCTGCTGGGCGTTGTTGATGGCATATTTTCAGAGAGCTTCTTTTATTCGATGATTTCACCAAATCCGCCTTATTTTTGTTCTTCATTTTGGAATGCGCTATGAACATGTGAGTTTTACGGCTCGTATAGAGATTGGCAGAAGATAAACAGTTCGTTCTTTGTTGGGTTGCCCTGTTGATTTTACATTGCTTTATTGTGGCTCACGGTTAAGAACGTTCACCAATGAATAGACATGGGATGGCGTGCTGGGATGATACTATGCATAGCAGAGCAGGAGTGATTTAAATAATAGATGGAGTGGTTGCTTGCATTACCGGGTCCAATGCCCCGGCGCACCACGCACTAGAGCAAAAGGGGTCAATCAAAAGGGCCATCAGGGGCAAGTCCGCAATCATATTAACAAATTCTGTATTATTATTTGAGCAGACACGCAAGGAGGCACGGGGGTCTTTAAAAAGCAAACATTCTTTGCGGGCTACGAGAAGAATGAACAGCAATTTCAATAAAAGGAATTGAAGACATAGATAAGAATTACCTGGCATAACATAGCATGAAATGCAGCAACACGCGAGGACGAAATGGTAGGCAATATACAGAAATAGGGAAGAAAATAATCGCAAAAGTCCAGCATCCTGTCACGGCTAGGATCCTCCAGCAGGTTTGCTATCCTTGGTATCTTTATTACCGCTGTCGCCCTTTGAATCGGACCCAATATCTCCCGCCATGGCTTCTGCCGTAGCTGCCTTGACTCTCTCAGCCTCATCCGACTTGTTATCTTTATTTTTGGCTTCTTTCTCGTCATCGCTGTCGCCCAGGCTGAACGGATCATGATCTCCGACAGGCGAAGGTTCAACTGCGGAAAGTGGTTGCCATTTGCTGGACTTGTTGCTGGATGGCTTATTGGAGCCAGTGTTGATTTCCTCCGGAGGGCCCTCCTGGAAGGACACCTTCCGGCGATCTGGGGATGGAGAGCTGGGCTTAAAGAGATCTGGATTTGCAAGTGGGCGCGTTGACCGGGGCGGCTGAGCTGCTTCCGACGTTAGTAGAGATTTATGTGAATAAGGGTTGAGCAGGATAAACAAGACATACCTTCGGTATCTCTCAACTCCAGAGCGGAAAAGTCGTCACTCAGGACTTGGGGGTCGGCATCGTAGCGTTCGCGGTCACCGCTCCGCCTGCCCTCACCACTCCGTCTCGTCCGATAGGTCTGGCTCTCTCCGTATCCTTGGGCATATCCCTGCGCGGGGCGAGGGGGGGTATTTCCGTACTCATCCTCTTCATCACCCTCAAGCTTTTTCTTGAAATTTTGGACCCACGTGTTAACCTTCGATTGTGTTTCCAAAAATCCCTTCCGGATGTTCTCCCTAATTATGGGTAGATCGTCTAGGCGACAAAGGCGTTAGTTTCAACAGGCTATAGTACGGGATGTAGAGAGTGTACAGTACCATCGAAGAAGTTATGTTCTCTGTCATTATAAAGTTCATTTGGCTTCAACCCAGTGTCCCTTGACTGTCTTGGCAAATGCGGTTCATGATCCCATGCAGAGTCGGGATGTCTACGAGCTCGACCAGCCCCGCTATAATGTTCTGCCAACTGGCGCGCATACATTTCATCGGCCTCGAGCTGTCGCTGAGTAGGAGAATCTTTTTGAGGTGGTCGTGGGGGCTTCGCGGGAGGTACATCCACCTGCGCATTGGGATCTGACATGCCTATATAACGAGTGTCATCAGCGGTTATCCAAAAAGCGATAATAATGTCCATTCTCCCATACCTAGTAAGGCATGGAAGGATCTTTCCACATTCCCATTGCTAGCTACCAAAACAGCCTTTATCACGGCGGCATCGATAGAGGGAAATGCCTCCTTCAGGGTAGATTCCGCTTGCTGCATCGGGCTGAGTGGTCGAGGAGGTTTTGGAGGGGGTGCGTCGTCACCAGGGGTCAGATGCGAAGATGTCTGTGTCGGGGTTACGCCGGACTCTTGGGGTTCATCGTCAAAGTCCAAAGGTCGAGCTGTAGTTGGCGATTCTGGGGGATTGTTTGGTGAAGCCAAAGCCTTCACGGGGGTATTCTGTGGTCAAAATCAGTTGGATAGGATGAGTGTGGGGGAGGGATGCTGCATGAAGCAAGCAACACACTAGACATACAGCTTTTTCTCCGTCAGCCATGGTGACGGCGGGTTGATAGTAAGTACTATATTGCGATTGCAGTGTCGGATGATAATGAGTTGTCGAGATGATAGAGTGATGAATGACAAGATATATCTGTTGGATGTAAGTTGTTGATGTTTAGAAAGGCAGAGACATTGTTCCTCGATGAGGTATCCAGGTGTATGGTAACCGTATTATATTTCCCCAGAGGTGTGATACCGGGTATGCCGCTAGCCCGATCCGGTAAGATGTATGCCAAGCCACAGCAGCCACAGCCACAGCCACAGCAGCCACAGCCACAGCAGACGCCATGCCGAATACGTCACTGTCTGCCCCACTCCGCTGTGGCTGGTTGGGGCGGTAGAACATTTATCCGTTATACAGCTAATTGCTGAGTCAGCCAGCTCTGTTCGGGTTCAAGCTCTTTCATTCTATACATTCAAGTGCACGGAGAACACTCCTTATGTGTCCAGTGTCTGATAGGAGAAAAGAACTGGCTCTGTGGCGCTTTATCACCTGAATATGGATGTTATGCATATATACAACTTGAAGCTAAGCTGAGATGAGCTGGGACACCCAAGTACTTCCTCAATGGCATCCGATTTTGATCTCTCAGCTTCGTTTATCCCGTCGCTGTATAAACCGGCTGCATTACTGCCGATTGCCCGCCATAGACAGTCTCTTTTATATCTAATAGAGACATATCCAGTGACAATCGTTGTGGGCCAAACTGGAAGCGGCAAAACCACTCAATTGCCCCAATACCTGGACCAGGCAGGATGGAGCTCAGATGGAAAGATAATTGCTGTCACTCAGGTATGTTGCAGCCTGCCATTCGGTGGTTTTATTGGTTTTGATTTTTAATAAACTAAATATGTCACTTTTAGCCTAGGCGAGTGGCTGCAACTACAGTAGCAACCAGGGTGGCAGAGGAAATGCGATGTAAAGTGGGTGAAGATGTAGGCTATTCCATTCGTTTCGAGGATGCAACCTCCTCTTCAACACGGATCAAGTTCTTGACCGACGGCCTGTTGCTGAGAGAAGCTTTGGTGGATCCGTTACTTTCCCGCTATTCTGTCATCATGGTTGATGAAGCCCATGAACGTTCTATCAGTACCGATGTCTTGCTTGGTATTCTCAAGAAAATTAGAAAACGGCGACCAGAATTACGCATCGTTGTTAGCAGCGCCACTTTACAGGCAGAGGAGTTTCTGCGTTTCTTTGCCGGAGATGAATTCAATCCTGAAAGTGAAAATGAACTGGGAGGCTCTATCGGCAAGATTATCACCTTAGAAGGGAGAATGTACCCCGTCGACTGCTTATTCTTAGAAGCTCCGGCGGAAGATTACATCGAGAGAGCAATAAAAACTGTTTTCGACATTCACACCCGGGAACCTGACGGAGACATTTTGGTGTTTTTGACAGGAAGGGAGGAAATCGACACTGTAATTCAGCAGATCTCAGAGCGTGCCCAATCTCTGCATTCCAAAGCTCAATCCTTGCTTCCTTTGCCACTTTATGCCGGGCTCACGACCGAGCAGCAGATGTATGTCTTTGAGCCCGCACCCGAAAAGACGCGCAAGGTCATTGTGTCCACGAATATAGCAGAAGCTTCTGTTACGATTGATGGGATTGTATATGTTATCGACTGTGGTTTTGCAAAACTTCGCGCGTACAGTCCAAAAACGGGAATTGAAACCTTAACAGCAACCCCTATTTCCAAGGCATCCGCGACTCAGCGAGCTGGACGTGCCGGACGGACTAAGCCCGGCAAATGCTTTCGCCTTTACACAGAGAATTCTTACCAATCATTACCGGAAGTGACTGTTCCTGAAATCCAAAGGTCAAATCTCGCACCGGTGATTTTACAGCTCAAGGCCCTGGGCATTGACAACATCGTTCGCTTTGACTTTCTTACCTCCCCTCCGTCTGAGCTTGTCGTTCGTGGCCTTGAGTTACTCTACTCCCTTGGGGCTGTAGATGACTACGCAAAGCTTACCCGCCCACTCGGCATTCGGATGGCTGAACTTGCGGTGGAGCCGATGATGGCCAAGGTTCTTTTGGGCGCTCCTTCCTTTGGCTGCCTCAGTGAAATTTTGTCGATTGCCGCAATGACCAGCCAACAAGCTTCAGTTTGGTTCGACAAAAGCGACAACAAGGATGCTGAGAGCACGCGTCGAAAATTTGCGGTGGAAGAAGGGGACCATCTAACCTACTTAAACGTTTACCAGGCGTTCGTCTCGAAGGGGAAGAAAGATTCCAAGTGGTGCCGGGATAATTACCTTAATTACAGAAGCATGCTCAAAGCTGTCAGTGTTCGTGCACAGCTGAAACGGTACCTGGAACGTTTTGGCATTCAAGTCGACGAAAGCCTTTCTTCATCACGTCCCGCACCGCCCGAACAAATTCAGAGATGTCTCACAACCGGATATTTTGCACACGCTGCGAAGATGCAGCCTGATGGCAGCTTTAAACCCATCAGCGGAGATATCACCCTGCATGCCCACCCTAGCTCTTTGATGTTTGTAAGTGGATACCAGTCAACCTTTTACTTTACGAAGTTGATGCTCATGCCATATGTCATTAGAACCGCAAAGCGGACTGGGTCATATTTCACGAAATCATGCAGACGGGGACCAAGACATTCATTCGAGATGTTACGAAAATCGAGAAGTCCTGGCTTCTGGAGTATGCTCCAGATTATTACCAGGTTAAAAAGTGACTTTTAAGAGGGCCGATCCATTTAACCATGTCAGCAACGTTTTCTCTTTATCTCCTGCAGATTTTTTTGAGGGCTTACTTAGGCGCTTAAATCTTCTCCGCATGAGTAGATTGACTGATAGCAATATGAAGGAGAAAGGGGGTTAGGGTTGCTGAAATAACACATTCGATGTTTGAGGCATGTACATATACCATATAGTTAGGATAGACTTTTCTGGTTTTTCTGATAAAATATTCAAAGCTGGCTATGTTGTAAACAATTCCTACGCTAACTCCGTACCTGGTTAATGTCGCGCGCAGATATAAAAGGGGACTGACATCATCACCAAAATTCCCCCGCAAAAAAATATATTCACCTATTCAACCAACCTTTTGCCCGCTATAGACAGCAACAAACGTAGCTCCAACTCCGATGCCGCATAGCTTTTCACATCCCAAAAAGAATGTCCCATCACCATCACGATCATAGTCACGACCATGGCCACGGCCACGGTCACGGCCATGACGACCATCACGACCACGACCACTCCTCCGACATCACCCCCGCACTGCAATCGAATCTCTACCAGCAAATCGACTTTGACAACATAATCACTTTCAACGAGGCCGAGTCCAAGTCTGGCGCGGCCATTGTTAAGAAGACATGGGCGCAGAGATTAGATGATAAACCGGAGCTAGAAAGCGATGTCGATGAGCAATTGCTCATGTATATTCCGTTCGTTCTACCCCTCCAACTACCCCGCTAAGGAGTCTATAATACATACACCCCTTTCAACCCTCTTGCGATACCAGCATGTATAAAGAAATATACATCATCTGTGTATTTTTACGTATTAGCATATCTGTTGGGGAAAGGTCCCCTAAGTATTCAGTGGTCCCAATACTAATTCTTTTACCAACAGCTTCACCGGCCAAACAAAACTCCACGCCCTCCTCATCTACTCCCCGCCAACCCCTTCCGCCCCGCGCACTCTAAAGCTCTACAAAAACCGTCGAGACCTCGACTTCTCCACCGCCGCCGACCTCACTCCCACCCAAACCCTCCAAATCCCCCAGACACTCACCGGCGCGGAATCCGACGTGCTCGAGATCCCACTAAACCGCTCGCAGTTTGGCACCACAACTTCCATCACGCTGTTCTTTGAGGATAATTGGAGCGATGGCGAGGAGGAGGTGACGAGGGTGTCGTATGTGGGGTTCCGCGGGCAGCATATGGCGCTGAATAGGGAGCCGGTTAGCTTTTTGTATGAGGCTGCGGCGAATCCGAGGGATCATGTTGTTATTCAGGGCGTGGAGGGGGTGGGGAGGACGATTGGGCAGTGATGTGTGGAATTCACAAATGTAAGAGTTGGCTATGAGGTTATGTTCATGATTTTATGTTTGGAGGGCTGCTACTGTCTTCTTGAACCATATTGAAGACCGTTGTTAAGATATCATTCTGTTTATTGGCGTCTCGTTCTGGCGGTTATTAGTACCCAATTACATGCTTCCTCTGTTTGGTGCTTGAAGCGTTGCATATGCTGTATATGATAAATTGTAGGCTACTGTATTGACTCGGAACTTGCATCGAGCGTTGCCTTGAAATAAACTAGTAATCTGTATAAACACTCTAGACACAAGGGGCAAATAGAGCCCCTGACCCTGTGGTGCATGTAGACGCCCATCACAGCGAGTAAGCCAATATAAAACGGAGCCAACAATACATACCCAGGTTGTGAGAAAACATGTCCTCTATAGTATATAAGACACCAAAAGAACAGAACATACCCGTTTAACGCCTGCATGTAACCGCTATGCATCAAAAGAACGCCAAAGGAACCCAACCTCCCAGAAAAGACGGCTAAGCCTCCATGGGAACAGCTGCCCTTTCCTTCTCCCTCTCCCTCGCCCTAGCCTTAGCACGCCGCTTAGCCTTCTCTTGCTTCTGCCGCTCAACCTCCTCAGGCAGCGCCGACGTAGGCACATCGGGAAGACTGACGGGCCCAGAAATCTCCCGCTCCAACGAGTCGAGTTCGTCTTCCACCTCGTCCTCGTCCTGATTCGACATTTGCCCGCCTAACATGCGGCTTACCTCCTATACCAACGCATTAGCCAATAAGAACATAGCACAAACCACACTCATACATAAAGGGAGTATATGTTATATGGAACCAACCTCCTGATAAGCCCTGGCATCCTCCGACTCTCCCATTAGCTTCTCCACGCCCTCCAACCCTCCCATCTCCTTATGGATCGTCTGCAGCACTTTCGTCCCCTGACTCAACCCGAACAACACATCCTTCTGCACCAGCGCGAACTCCACACTCCCCGTTAACCGCTCCAGCTGGTCTAGTTGCGCATCTGTTTTGGCGAGGAGAGACTGTTGGTACTTTTTGCGGCGGAGGGCGAGGAGGGCGCGCGAGCGGTCATTGCGCGCTAGGCATTGGCGCGCTATGGCGGTTTCGCGGTCGGTTAGGACCGTGATGCGCTTTTGGTATTGGTGGAGCTTGTCGCGTTGGTTTTTTAGGTCGAGAATTGCCCTACAATGGGAGTTGATTGGGTCAGTAAGAGTTATCCAAAGTGTATCGGCGATATCAAAAGCCGCATGTATCTGAGAGGTGTGAGGGGGAGCTGTTTGAGTCTGAGAGTGGCTATGTCTATGGGTTTAATTGAGTAAGAATGCTTAGAAAAAGCGACGCATACCTATCCTGAGCCGATATTTTATGCGAACTCGAAGTGTTTCCCATTTTTGCAGCATTCTCCTTGCTGCGGGAAATAGAAAGTCGTCGGGGATGTCGTTGGGCGCAGGTGAAGCCGTGAAGTACGAATGATGACATGCGGTATGGTGAGAAGGTAATACCGATACACGGCAGCCTGGAAAGGAAGGGATAGATCGTATGATACCGTATGGATGTACTGAACTGATAAGATAAGATTTAGATGTCATGTGACCTTTAAAGAGTCTGGAGTAGGTAGTTCGCGACTCGTGGTATGAGACTATGAAGGTAATAAACTATAGTCAGGAGATATTATTTGGATTTCTTTATATCAAATTTTAAGAAACTCATAAATATCGTACCTTTACCATATGTGCGACGTCCACTGGAACTGGACGTTGCGCGCGGTTAAACATAAGTCACATGATCAGCGATAAAGGATACGGGCCATCATTTTTCCACAATATCGAAATTCATCACGGCTTTGGATTTGATAACATTAAGTTTGCGCATACGGCTACGAGTTCCGCGGGAGAGAACAAAAAGAGAGGGGAGCGGCTAAGGCCTTGTTTATTCCAAAATGGCTCCCAGAAATCGTGGCGGAAGACCAACACTCGGACAGGGCCTGGATAAGGAGGTATGTCTCGATTTGCCAGTATTTTTTTTACATGGTAGCCCCAAGTACTGATCAGGCTTGTCTACCGCAAATTTAGATATTTCAGGTCGTGCGCAAGATCGCTGATGATCTCGAACTAGAAGGGGAAAGAGCGCGCCTGACTACATCGTTAGTCTACGACCGGATAAGGCGGTCGAATTCCAGCCTTAATCGCAGAGGGAAAAAGTTGCTGGAAGACAGTATAGAAAGAGTGCTGGAGGTTATCAAGGCGGATGCACATGGAGATGACGAGTCGGATACCATGGAGGGCGATTTTGAAGGGCTAGAGGAGAAGAATATTATTCCTGTAGGCTTCCTGGGGTTATTGGAGGTGTCGTATATCCATCTAATGAGATAAGGGCTGACCGGATTAAGGACACTAATGGCATGAACAAGAGCATCGTCGGTCTATGGGGGACACAGTCGAAAGCGCTTACAATACAGAAGAAAGGTGGGGATGCGGCCGGGACGGAATCCGCATCACCAATGCCTACCACAACTACGACGAATAAAAGACGCCAGGCCGGCGGAGAGTCACATCCAAAGAGGCGAAAGGCGGAAAGCACCATTGACAGGTCGCCTCCAACACATGTAAGCCTGGCAGATTTAGGTGGCGTGGAAGATGTAATTCAGGAGCTGGAAGACCTTATTGTCCTCCCCATGACGCGGCCGCAAGTCTATTCCTCATCGAAAGTGCAACCACCGCGCGGTGTGTTGCTTCACGGCCCGCCTGGCTGCGGTAAAACTATGATCGCCAATGCTTTTGCGGCGGAACTTGGTGTTCCATTTATTCCAATATCAGCGCCGTCTATAGTCTCCGGCATGTCTGGAGAGTCCGAAAAGGCATTACGAGAACATTTTGACGAAGCGAAAAAGGTTGCGCCTTGCCTCGTTTTCATAGATGAAATTGACGCAATTACTCCTAAACGCGAGAGTGCTCAAAGAGAGATGGAAAAGCGTATCGTTGCCCAGCTACTTACTTGCATGGATGATTTGGCATTGGAGAAAACGGATGGAAAGCCAGTTATCGTACTGGCAGCTACCAACCGCCCTGACAGCCTGGACGCTGCGCTGCGGCGAGGTGGAAGATTTGACAAGGAGATTAACCTAACTGTACCAAGCGAGCCTGTGAGAGAACAAATCCTGCGTGCTCTAACAAAGGACATGAATCTTGCGGACGACCTGGATTTGAAGCTTTTAGCAAAGCGAACTCCAGGCTTCGTGGGTGCTGATCTTAACGATCTCGTTTCTACTGCCGGCGCCGCAGCCATAAAACGGTACATCGAGCTTCTCAAATCTCACACGGGCGATGAAATGGAAATCGAAGATACCCAAACAAAAGAAGGAGACGACACGCTCAAAATTAGCCCCAAAATCCTCGAACTCCGTCGCCTAATCAAACACGCCCGCGAAACCCCGCTAGACTCCGAATCCCTCACCATCTCCATCTCAAACACAGACTTCTTCACCGCCCTACCTAAAATCCAACCCTCCTCCAAGCGCGAGGGCTTCGCCACAATTCCCGACACAACCTGGGCGGACATTGGCGCCCTCAGCGGCATCCGTGACGAGCTCGCCACTGCCATCGTCGAACCAATCCGCAATCCGGAAATTTATGCGCGCGTCGGCATCACCGCGCCCACGGGCGTGCTTCTCTGGGGCCCGCCCGGCTGCGGCAAGACGCTCCTCGCCAAAGCCGTCGCCAACGAATCGCGCGCCAACTTCATCAGCGTCAAGGGGCCCGAACTGCTCAACAAGTTCGTGGGCGAGTCCGAGCGTGCTGTGCGCCAAGTGTTTGTGCGCGCACGCTCCTCCGTGCCCTGCGTTATCTTCTTCGACGAGCTGGATGCCCTTGTACCGCGCCGCGATGATACTCTCTCCGAAGCCTCTGCGCGCGTTGTCAACACTTTGCTCACCGAGCTGGACGGGTTGGGTAGTGCGCGTCAGGGCATCTATGTTATTGCCGCGACGAATCGGCCGGATATAATTGACCCGGCGATGCTGCGGCCGGGCCGGTTGGAGACGCTGTTGTTCGTCAACTTGCCGAGTGCGGAGGAGCGGGTGGAGATTTTGCAGACGCTGGTGAGGAAGCTCCCGATTGAGTTTTCGGAGGAGATGGTGGGGCTTGCGAGGGCCTGTGAAGGGTTTAGTGGAGCGGATCTGGGGTCGTTGTTGCGGCGGGCTGGGTATTCGGCTATTAAGAGGAGGGATACGATTCGGTTTGAAGACTTTGTTGTTGCGAAGGCTGGGATTAGGCCGAGCGTGTCGGATTTGAAGAAGTATGAGAAGTTGAGGAGGGACTGGGAGGGCGGGAACGTTTTGTAGGCGGATGGGTTTTATAAGAGTAATTTTGTAATTTCTTTTTTGATTTGAACTGGGATAGATGTTGTTTGACATGGCATTCATTAGCTCTGGAGTCCTCTACCTCTTTTTCTCTCTTTTTACGATAGTTATAATGAGCTTTACTTCAAATCTGCATATAGAAGGGTGGGCTGGGAATTCTTCCTTTTCACAATCATACTTTCCACGCGCGCTATTTTAAATTTGTTTAATTATCTAT
Organism: Helicocarpus griseus UAMH5409; assembly: GCA_002573585.1. Taxonomy (NCBI): domain Eukaryota; kingdom Fungi; phylum Ascomycota; class Eurotiomycetes; order Onygenales; family Ajellomycetaceae; genus Helicocarpus; species Helicocarpus griseus. The sequence goes on from PDNB01000022.1 coordinate 198,508, forward strand.
ATCAACAACGAGATTTTTAACACAGAGAGAAAAAAAAACAAAAGATAATAGGCGCCTGCTTCGAGAAACCTAACCCAATAAACCAAAGAAACCTTTTATGCCATACATGATATAAAACAGCATACAAAAACAAATTCTACATCCACAATCGACACGTCCCATCCGCACCCGCACTAACACACCACGCCTCTCTCGGATGCCAATCCAGCCCCAAAACACCCAACTCTCCAGTAACCTTATGTCCCCGGAGCACCTTCAACGGAACAATGCTAGCGTTACTGAGCAAATCACCCGTAACGCTTCCATGGAAGATTTGCAGAGAGCCATCGTCACTCGCATCGGCGAAGAGCGGATAGTTCGAATGATAGCGCACAGCGCGGATGGCTTTGCTATGGTACCGGAGCGTCTTGTATGGACGCGGGGAAAGGTCGACATCGTGCCAGAGCAAGCGTCGATCGTAGGAGCCAACGATGAGATTGTCACCGCCAGCGGTGCTAGAGGAGGTTGGGTGGATATCGAATGAAGAAATCCACCGTGCACCAGGTTGCAAGATCTTGACGAGGGTCTGGCGAGAGAGATCGTAAGCGCGGATGGTGCGTTGGTTGGCTACGAAGAGGATGGGTTTCGAGGGGTGAAAGTGGGCGGTTTGCGGCGGTCCGCCTCCTTTCAGCCGGCGGCGGAAGGGGTGCTGGGTTAGGTGCTTGGAGAGGGTGTGGATTGCAATGGCGAGAGAGACGGGAGTTGCTGTGCCTGGGCAGACGGTTACAAAGTAGTCGCCCCGACGGTGCCAAGAAAGGGACTTTGCGTAATAGCCGAGGGAGATAATGGCTTGGACGCCGGAATCGAGGAGTGACGACGAAGGGCGGGTCCATTGGACGGGTGACGTTTTCTTCGTGCTATCCGCGGAAGTCGAAGTAGGTGCTTTGGCGTATCCCCATCCTGCATCCACAACCTCGAGACTCGCATTCTCCAGTTCCGGATCAAGTATGGGCGGCACCATGAGGTAAATGCTGTCCCCAACAGCGGCTGCCAAAACCACAGCATCCTTTCCAGGTCTCCATTGAACAACGTTTATAGCATCTTCATCGCTCAGCTTCACAGTCCAGAGTTGGCGACCGGTAAGGAGCTCCCACACGCGCACGGTACCGTCATCACCGCCACTCGCAAGCCAGACGCCAGTAGGATCAATGGCCAAGGTCCGAACGCGACCACGGTGTCCACGGAATAAGGTAGCACACGTGGTTGGGAATGGTTTCAGCTCTTCGGGGCTGGGTAACTTCGGAAGTAAACTCTCCGGGTCGATGTTTAATTTGCTTCGCCTGACCCTAGGAGCCAAATATAGATCGAGACAACGTTCGAACTTCTCCTTGACAAAGGATTCATAACCCGGAACCTTTCGAAGAGCATCATGATCGGTTGGTAGGAACTCCGTTTCGCGGTCCTCTGGATCCGTATTCTTCCAAGCTGCCTTCTCCTTTTCATCGGGTAGATACTCTGGAGGTGGATGGTAACTTTCCTCATAACCAGGGGGAGGGAGCTTAGGCGCGGGAACATGCATAGGATGGTCTGCTCGCGGAGTTTCGTTGGCCCAGAGATCATATGTCTGCACACCTTCTTCTGCCTCATTTTCCTCAGGCGGTGGCTTGTATGGGAGTATTCGTCCTTCTCGAATTGCCTTGACAAGCTTCATGACCCGTTTAGCCTCATGTTTCGAGGGAACAAACCGCCTCTTCGGCTCCGGAGCTGCGCTCAAAGGCATGATCTCCTGCTTGCTAGTAAACCACTCGATAGTAGGCTGGTAAGGGTCATAGCCATCTTCCGTGATCTCATTCATTTGCACCTTGCGCAGTAACTCCAATTCATCCTGGGACAATTCCAAGGGTTTTCCAGTGGAAGGGTCCGTCAAGCCCGTATAACCCTTGGGAAGTTCAATGCTGTCTAACAAAGCATCCAGAGCTTGGCCCTTTGCTGGGCGCATTATCTTTTTCCCATTGATGTTATAACCAATGTGTGGATACTGATCGTAAAAGGAGAGAGGAATATTTCCAATAGTATTCGCATTTTCGTCCACATCACCGTACTCAGAGTTATCGTCCGGGTTTATCTCATCGTATTCATATCTCTCGTTTCCATTGGCATCCTTTGTTATTCGGTAATTGGGTTTCTCGTCCTCGTCGTCAAATTCAGCGTCGGATGCGGCATCCTCCCCGCGTACAGCGATATCGACGTCGCGGTTTCCCTTGGATTTTCCCCGAGTAGAAGCGGGCTCTATATCTGACGGAACCTCGTCACTGTCAAGATCATCCTCGTCTTCCTCCTCATCATCGCTAGTAAGATCATCTATCAACTCTATCTCGGAATCACTGCCCTGATCCGACTCGTCAGAACTCCCGTCCAAGTTGAGTTCGTCACCAGAGACCACTCCGGGCTCTTCGCCCAGGTCTCTAGTAACAGCCTTACGCTTTCTTGATACCTTTGAGCCGTCCATTGCGGGCAATTGACCGTTGGCGTGTTTGGATATCAACGACCGACCTGTCTTCTGGAGCTTGTCAACTTTTTTTTCTGTTAGTGCGAGAGAAGATCGGCGCCAAGATCCCCCCGGGGAAACATTATTCCGCGGTAGATCACGTGACCACATCGCGTTCCACGATTTTAAACTGATGCGAATCCTTCGATCAACTCAACTCCAGATGTTCTCGTATAATCTGGACATAAGGAGTGCGCATCGGCAAGACCGAAGCTTACACCATCAACGCGATGGTTTGCAATCATGCGATTGAACACAGAGCTGACCACCCGTTCAATGGGCAATAAACAGCCTTACCTGACTGCGGCTAAAAATCACATGACGGTGTTCCTGAATTAGCCCCTCAGCCCTGCCCAACTTGGCGATATCAGCCCTACTGGACGTACGAGGTTCCCTACTACCTACCTACCTATGCCATACCTGGCCACAGGCAACGATATCTCTGGTCTCTTTGGGGTTGTTTTGGTCAATAAGCCTTGCGCTCTTTGCACCTGCTCAGAACCTGAAGAGATGGGGCCTGTGACTTGACCGGCATGGCCTGGCTTGCGGGTCTCGCTAGCGGGACCCCGGGGAACATATGCTTAAACCATATTCTTATTTTAGTCCCAAGGCGCTGCACCAAAACGGCCCGCCCAGGCGGGCCTCAGTTCCAAGAATAGGAGACACAGCTACGGGCCCACGGCTGCCTCTGATCCGCAACTACTACTTCGAAGCATGGCCTGCTGGCAAACCCAACGATCCATCGACGGGCGAAAGACAAGGGGAGTCCCTCTAACAGACACTATTCCGCTAACAAGCTGAGCGCTCTTCACGGCCGGACCAAATCTGCGCAATATCAACAGGGGTGAGATCATAACATGCTCCAGCGCTGACTGGCAGCCACGAGAGCGGCCTCGCTGGGTTCAGCAAAAACTGGAGCATATGAATTCAAAGTTGTCATAAAGCTGAAGCTATGTCAATTATATGATCTCCAACGTGGCTTATTAAGAATCGAGAGACCACCCTCCCGCCGGAAACTAATAGCCCCAGCGACTTCTGTCCAAGCATTAATTAGGTTGGAACCCCGGCTATGTATTTGCAATTATAACTCTTGCGAAGAAGCCTGTGGATATAACAGAGTTATATAAAGTCACCCTGTTTTCCTCATAATTCTCCTAATTCTCATAAATCACATACTTCCCGTCGGATTCCGTTCTTCATATGGCACTCCTCGCAGACAGAACATACTACGACTCAAATAATGTCACGTTCCCGAAATGTATCAAGTGGTCCTACGCCGGAACCAAACGTTCCTAAAAGGCATGCTGCTTGTGATGAGTGTAGTATGTTTACCAATCTTTCATATTCTGTTATCTTTGTCACTAATTACGGAGTGTTATCAGGACAGCGGAAGCTGAAATGCTCTGGTGAAACGAGTGGCTGCAGTCGATGCCTGAGGCAGAATCTATATTGTCATTATTCCGTCCAAAAGCCAATGGGTCGTCCGCCAAAGTCACGGACACGACAAGATGATGAGCCTACGACTACCGCTGCACCGGGGTTCTACGATTATCCAGGGGAAGGCTCCGGAATGGAACACACATTGCCCTTGACGTTCCCGGATACGTCCGCTGCTTTGGATGAAGCTGCCATGCTTTCTTATCCATACAGTTCCTACACAGTGTCACAAGGACTGTCCGTCACCAGCGGTCCAGCATACGCGGAACAGGGTCACGGACATAGTCCCGGACAATTATCAACTCCGCATTATCCAACACCACCAGACTATTCGCATATGTCTGGTGCTGGAATGTTCCCTCCAACAGCATCTACGGCTTTTCCAGTGGCTTCGAATCTCATGCCAGGCCCTGAAGCGTTCCCGCAGACACAATCGCTATCGCCGTGCTCTTGCTTATCCTACATGTACCTATGCCTTAACTCGCTTTCTTCGATCTCCTCTTTCCCGCCCTCATCTCAAACTCTATCCACGCTCTACACCGCAGCACGAACCGCCAGGTCAGTCATATACTGCGAAATATGCCCCCAGGCCTTCAACAGTGGCGTGCAGAACCTCATGTTGCTCGGAACCCTACTCAGTGTGATCGGTGACAGCTGGCTCAAGGTGACCCATATGGACGCGGAGCAGCTGGGCACAAACACACTCTCCCCATCCTTCGTTGCGTCTTTCCCTTCGGACCCGAACGAAAGACAACGAAAATGGAAGAGATGGCTGCGCCACGTTGTGAGGCATGGGGTGATCGGCAGCACTAACACTCCCAGAGTTGATGCTGTCCAAAACGAAAGCCTCGAAAGCCCAAATTTGCTCTCTCTAATCGAGGAGCTAGAAAACCGACAGAGACAGTGGCATGCAAATCCCAGGCCCCATCAAATTGAGTATCGCGTGGGAGCGCCCAATCAGTATCATAATCATCCTCCGGGAAGTGGGGCTCAAACCCAGGATACCGAACACCTTTGTATCCAGATTGCGGGTACTGCGAGGAGGGTCATAGATCGGTTTGGGTTTGGCGACGAGTAGGTGATGCGCTGGTTTTACCTATCTTATTGTGTTATGTCTGACAATTGCTTTTCCTTTAATTTTACCGTCTTATTTACCCTGCTTACATTATTCTGGTTTTTTTTTATTTTTTTGCGCCATCGTTCGGAAACATACTAGATATCTTTATGTAATTGCACATTTGATCTTGTTTTACTGCTTTAATACACTGACGTCGCCTTCCCTTCTTACCTCGATTACTCAGGTATGATGGAGATGGAATGCATAACTCTTTTTTCTCATCATACTTACTGTCACAATATGCTCTTTTGGTAGAGTTATTTGGCAACATAGCATAAGCGAAGTGCCCAATAGCACATGAAGTTCGAATAGATAGGTCCACATACATACTCACGATTGACATGATATGTCGTTATAGCCACGCAGGCGGAGTCTTGCAACAAGGTAGATCTCCAACGCAAAAGTGCGGGAATATAGCTCCCCAGCTTTATTTATATCTTATTCAAACTCCATAGCAGCAGCCTAACTTTTCTTTTTCCAGAGGCCCAACCTTCAAGTTCCTCCAATACAATTTGTACCGCTCCATAGAACCCCGGGGCTTTTCACTGCAGCTTAACTCTGCAAATCACTGAATATTCTAAACTGCCACGCTATTGCCGCCGCGATACCGTTTATGTGAATGGCTTCGGACACTTTTTGACGTGACTAGTAAGCATCCCCGCTACTGGCGCCTCACCTTCAATCAACTTGAATCAAGTTCACGAAAAGTACTAGTACAGAAGCTCCTTGCCAAAACCACTCCCTAACAAACCCCCCTGTACCGGGAGTTTCCCTCGCCCGATTCTTGCTGAACTCTGATTCAACTCCTAGATTTGAAGTCGAAAACTACTTTGCTAGCGTTCCCCACATCGTATTCGGTAGCTGGGCCGAGAAAGCTTCCTGCTATTCATAGAAGCGTCAGAGCACTTAGCGTCTAGGCATTATTTTGGTTGCGATGAAGTCGCATAAAATGCACGCTTGTCGCGGCTTGAGTTAGAAATCGACCACCATGCGTACCTGAAAGAACGTTCTGCAAGGGACCAGCTATCCCTGATATCCTGAAATCCTTGCTTCAAACTGCAGCGGCGGTTGTTTATACCCCTGGAGCAAAACAACTTGAACCTGGATCTGGACCACCTCCTGCTTCCCGCCTAAGTGGCTGAGCAGGCCCACCGGCCCCCAAACACTTTCAACTGCTTGTGGTTTGTAAACTACTAAACCTGATCTACAGATATGCCATCTGGCGTCTCGGCGGTCAGACCCAGTTCTAACTTCTGACAGCGGGTACCATTCGGTGCATAAAACCCCCCCGCCAATGATTAAGGTTATTCTACAGAGAGCAGCAACTCTGCTGATCCCTCATATTATTATTGCTCAGCCACGTAGCTCTTTAAAACCACGAGTCAAGAAGCATGCCTAAAGAGCCTCATTCCTGGCCTCAACCCAACTGAACCCAAGCCCGACCCCTCCCGCGACCCATGGGGTGCCAATGTGGTTGGTCTCCCAAGTTCCGGCCCCAGATTTCAAAATGACTACCCCAACCTCGCCATTATTTTCTTATCACGGTTGATATTGGAATTATTATGATCGATCTTTTGTCCAAATTCTAACTTACTTCTCGCTTGCGCTTTAGCCCCTTTTTAAAATCTCCTCCCCTTTAAAGCTAAAGAGTCAAGACATATCTCCAGCCGCCCCTCTAATAGCTATTATAACGAGTCATTGTTGCTCGACTGGTCCAAGCTCATCCCATAGCCACTGCAGGTTATTCGCCTGCGCTAAATATATCCATTCGATGTTGAGGGCACTTCGGACGGTGACCAATAAACGGTAAAAGTGAACCAACCCATATGCGTATTGGACATGTTGAATAATGGTATGAATGAAGGGGCGCAAGGGGAGGGGTTGGGAAAAGGTGTAACAAAACATCACAATGCTTCTCTTCTCAGCTTTGGCTATGGCTATGCAGATGGAGCAATCATGACAATTAGAAATGCTTGATATACTGATTCAGCAATCACAATGATCACCTTCATGAATGAATGCATAACTTGGGATGACCGGAACCAGACAAACCCCTTCTGAACCTGCATAAATGCATGGGCTGCTACGGGTCAACAGTAGTAGCTAGCCTACTTGAATTGTATACGCAGTACGTACCCCGAGCCCTGTTCTTCCCAATGATTTGGAATTGCACATACTAGTAACTTGAACTATGTACATAGCCGCACAGTGGACCGGCTCCTCCCCGGCCGCCTATGGAGTAACTAGTAGCTATCCCGTTCGCCTAGGCCCGAGTTATCGGCTCTGGCTTTAGTTTCAACGACCCCCCGGGATTTGTACTAAATTTAAGTTTTGGGTTTCTGCACCATGCCGCGGTCTACAGTGCCTTCGTCAGAATTTGGAATGCTGGGGCCCTTCCCATGTAAAGGGTACTTCTTACTGCATACATTTCTACACCGTCAATGAAGTACCTTTTGCGTGGGAGGGTGGCTGCCCCAGCATCTTCGGCGTTAGCACTACTGTGACTAAAAAGGACAATCACGTCTTGCCGAAGCTAGGGGGCGAGTTACTAGACGAACTGGCGGAAGACTTATTAGTACAAAAAAGTCCAAGAGGCCGCGGAAATAATTCCATCGTCGGAATTGTCAATAATATGAAAGTGTTGCTCAATTGATTGCATAAATAATGATAGCCAAGAATCAAATGCGAAGATCTGATGATGGGAAACAGCGGCAAATCTCCGCCATCATCGTTCCCCAAAAGTGCCCCTGACCCAATTGATGTGTGTGATCAATTCCGATTTGAATATCTGGTGATATTCAGGAAATGAGGAGAGGCACAAGCCAATAGAAGATAAGTCGTGACCAATTCCAGGCGGTAGAAAAAACTTGTCCGTCTTTTAAGTAGAAATAAAGTGATGTTAATTGCAATTTCTCATGGTAATATTCGCTTTTCTCGTTCTGCTCCTTTTTTTCCCTCCTAATGCCTCCCCGGCGAAATTCTTTTTGATATGAGCAACAGTGATGATTACTACGTCCACTTCTTCAGTTGTCAAATGATCCTATTCTATCCTTGATAAGCGTTTATCGGACCCAGAAGAATTAATACGGGACCTACCTACGGGATGCGAAACTATATCAGAAGGATGGGGGTGAATCCTTGCAGAGTTTATATCCGGCAGGTAGCTAAATTCGCACCTAGAAAGTCATAACATATGTATGTCATGAACAACTTTTCATTTTCATTTCTATCATGATACAGAATAGATGTGCGCCCTGTTGAAAATGCTGTGTTTGCAACTGGTCCAATACCAAGCAACATCAAATCAAGAAAGCTTTAGATTTCTGGAGGATGAAATTATTGTACACGGGTGGCTACACCCGTTTTCAGGGCTTGCTGCGCAACAGCGGGAAGGACGAGAACCAGGGGTGGCAAAAAGGGACGATCGAGATGCTGTTTGCCGTTTTGCGAAGTGCAAAGTATGTTTTGGTATCGATTTAGATAATTTTATAATCAAAAGCCAGGGAAGAAGAGAGGAAGACAATACCCGTTACCAGTAGGTCTACTCATCGTCTTCGTCGTCGTCAACGACGTATCGATTTTTCTTCCTAGCTTGCGGTGACCCAGCTTCGGGCTCAGCACTCTTGTCAGGAGTTTCTTCCGCAGACTTTTTGGGCGTGGATGCTCTCTTTGTCGACTTCTGTTGTGTCTCTTCGTCAACTTCGCCTTCAGCATCAGCATCCTCGTCTTCCAGTTCCTCTTCTTCCTCATCCTCCATAATCTCTGGTTCCTCATCGCTGCCAACCAGGAACCCATCATCCTCGTCATATTCATCTTCCCTAGTCCGTCCTCTGCGATCGTACTCATCTTCTTCATCAGAATAAATCTCTCCGCGACGGTTGGGCCTCCGCTTGGGTTTCTTTGCACCACGTGCCCTTGTGGTCAACATCTCATCATCATCACCCTCCAGGCCAGCAACAGTGAGCCCACCCCCTCCAGTTCTATAGGAGATGCCGACGCGCCTTCCTCGGTCGAGATCACGGTCAGCCGCTGCTTGACGCTTACGATCTGCCCGCAACTTCTCACGCTCTGCAAGCTCTGCCCGTTTCTTTGCCAATTCTGGGTCTTCAGCAACATCAAACATGGCGACGGTACCATCGACGTTCTTTTTGGCGCCTCTGGAGGCAGCTTCCAATGATTCCTTGAGTCTTTGAACTGCATCATCCGTTTCCACGGTGGTTGGGAGTATACTGAGCGAGGATGTAAGGTGTGAAGTAATTCTAAAGACCGATGAAGCCTCTGCAGCTGCTCCTAGATATGCATGTGAGTCCAGTTCAGAATCATAATCTGTGGGCTTCCGCATTGTATTGGGACGAGCGAGTCTTTTGGACGGCATTCGGTATTGTTCTTTTGGATTAGATGCGAGTTGGAGTGTCAAAGAACCGTCTGACCAGCGGATAATTCGGGCATTGGATTGAAGCGTCTCTCCATCGTTTGGATCGTAACGCCAACAAATAGATGTAGAAGCTGAGTTGAAGGGCGGAGCAACATATGTTTCGGGGTTGAAGTCTTCTGATTCAATAGCAAGAAAATTGGGCATGGCCAAAGTATAGACCTATAGATACAATTTTAGCATGATACCAACGATGAGCAATTCAATATGTGGGAAGACGCACCTCTCCGTCTGTAGATTCTGGCTCCGCTACGCGACTAAGACTCAAGTCCATGACGTTTAGTGATTCCGTATAGTCCATTGCATCCTCATCCATGGGAGAGCCCCGCCGGTCATAACGGTCCAGGTCGTCGCCCGAATCTAATTCTTCATCCTCGAGTCTCCGTGGCCTGCGCCTGCTTTTGTCTGTTAACCGCTATCCTCTAGTATAATACAATGCCACTGGAGAACGCACTCTTCAGGTTCTTCTGAGCCAGACCCAAAAAGGTCAGCGTCGTCGTCTCCGTTCATCTGCTCATCGTCAAAGTTGAGAGGATCATTTCCGCCAGTTTCAGAGGCATCAGATGCATATTTTCTGTTGCTTTCCGCGGAGAGTTGACTCTGGGCGTCGTCGTCCGAAGGCATGATGGCGACTAAGCTGGAGCTTGTGCAGGGAGAAGGATAGCTCTATTTCCGGGATTTATGCGAATAGTTGACAAGAATATGCAGTATCGTGGTCGCGTTAGTATTCAGTAGCAAGGACAACTCCGTATAGTGCAACAATGTCAAATCCAAGCGATCATGATATCTATATTGAATGAAGTCCTTCTTTCTGATCCGCGAATGAAGGAAGTTGAGGTGATATGACGCTAGACCCAATATGGAAGGCGGGTATCTGTAACCGGGAAAAGGATAATCCGGTCCGACGGGGGCTGCCGGCGCATCGTGCTGACATAAGCGGTGCCAGGTGCACCCCCCCGTATTCCGTATTCCATCAACGACGGATCTCAGACTCCCAAGACGAAGAGGAAGAGGAAGAGGAAGAACAGAGTTATCTCTCACCGATCCGCCATCCCCGCTCGTTGAACCAGCCATTGCCAGCTGTCTGTTGCTTGCTGCTGTGGTATGCTCCAGCTGCCATTCGTTCGTTAGTAGTGTCGAGTAGTCTGCAGTCATGGCGACCTTCTTCCAGAGCGTGTAGGTTTTACTCCTCCTCTTGTCCCCCTTGCTTGCTTGCTTGCTGTCTCTTCCCCGCCGCCCAGCCATGCATACTCTTGTTTCTTCCCACACTGCAGCTTCTTTGTTACTTACTATACTCTGCTATTGTTTACCTTTACTGCAACTCATTTCAGATTCACAACCCCGTGCTTGATATATCTTTACTATCCTGTCTATCCTGCGCCCCCTGCTTATGTTGTTACTCCTATTTTGAAACCAATTATTTAGAGTCCGCCTACTGACTTCACCGCCGTGCCACACTAGTCGCCAGGGATTTGGCCGAGGGTCCAACAAAAATAACAACAATAACAACAACTCTCCACGGGTGAATAACGGTGCTCCAACCCAGTCGCCTACCGCTTATTCGCATTCGTCCGGTCTCATGAATTCCCCCTCCATTTCCTCCACCCTGAGCGTCGACAGCGCTACCAATGACAACGATTCTGTCAAGTACTTCTTCCAGGAGAAGTACGCCCCGCTCAATGTCAAAGGCAACTTTTTGACTCTCTGCGCCTGCCCAAAGAATGTCGAACTCGGCGAATGGCTGGCTCATCAGAGTATGTTTAATGCGGTCCTTATGCTGCTTGCTACTCGTGCATTCATATATATATCAGATACTAATTGGAAATAACTCTAGTCGTCGAGCAAAATCGTCTTCTCCATGGCATGCTGCAAGTAATCCAAGAGATCAATGGATTGACTGGCCTCCCTATTTGCAACGAACATACATGTCCCACTATGTCTGCGGGCCGGTAGGTTCAATTTCCCTCTCCGCGCGATTTTTACTTGTCTTACACTACTGACGTGGTTGTTAATCTGTCAGTCTCACATATACCTGGCTGGTCGATGGAAGAGCCGCCAGAATATCCGCCCCCAAGTTTATCAACCGTGTTGAAAAATGGATCGTCAGCAAAATTCACGACCCAGTCATGTTCCCTACAGAGAGCACATCTGGAATGTCGCAATTAATAACAAACGGTGGCAATTCAACATCCCCCAATGACCCCGCCCAAGACTGGATCGGGAAGGCTAGCGGATTCCCTCAAACATTTTATAAAGATTGTCAGGGAATCATGAAGCAAATGTTCCGTTGCTATGCCCATTTGTATCACGGTCACTGGGAGAATCCCTTCTTCCACATCAATAAACATGAGGTTCTCAACATGTGCTTCGTGCACTTCGTGACCGTTGCCAAGTACTACAAACTTGTTGCAGACAAGGAGATGGAACCAATGCAGCCATTGATCGACATCTACGTCAAGCAAGAGAAGATCCCTCCCGAGGCTCTCGCTGGTCACTGGGCCCAACAACCTTCTACTTCGACGACTGCTTCTACCGCCTCTTCTAATTAGAGACTAAATATGGTTGCAAAGGAAAATATAAAACAACATCATGATGTCTGGGGCGTTAATACACGGTGTCTTTTGTCACTCACGGGGAAAGCAAGGCCTAATTGGCATATCTCGTTTCATATTTTCAGCGACTGTTGAAAGCTATACGCCTCGAGCCTGATTTCATATTTTCCATTTCTGTTTTCCTTTTTGTCCTTCGGAAACGGCAAGCATGCATATGTATTTTCATCCTCATTTCTCTTCATTTTCATTTTCTTTTTCCAAATTCACATAAGTGGATTATGTATGCTTTATACATTCCCAAGATTCCCTATCTCCCCGATTATTTAGCCGGCGATCAAAGCTAAATATACCAGGGAATGCTCGACTGCAGCAATAAACAGCGATATAATAATCACAGTCAATTCCACCCAATACTTCCTGCATCCATACAAAAAAAGCCCCAGCAGCGATCATCTCTGCACATGTCGCTAACGTTTCTTCTGCTGTCATAAGAGATTTAAGTTTTCCGGCCCGGGGGACACAGCCCACGATCTATTTGGGGGCCAAAATGAACAGTCAAAACCCGTTGGTAGGTATAAATAGACATGACCAGACGCTGTAAGCACAGCCTTTTCATCGTGCCTTTTTTTGAAGTTGTCGAGCTTTCCTCCCTCCAGCCTTGCAGTTCGTAGAAAGATCTTCAAAGAATCGGATCATTTCGCATGGAGGTTCAACCGGGCCCCATCCCACGTAAGCCTGAACTAGAGACTTGGATTCCGCTGGTAGCCACATAGCCCGGGTTGATGCCGTTTTGGGGAGTATAGCTCGCGGAAAAAAGAATACCGTAGCGCATAGGAGCGACACGTCCATTCTTTCCCAGTCATAGATATCAAAGTAACAGTCCGCAATACCCGGTTGCGCCGTGCAAGTGGTCCCAGAAATTAGCTGTCAGCTCAAAGCAAAGCTCATAGATATACACCTCCCTGCCCGTCCCCGCCCTCCTCCTGACTCCGGCCAGCAGCCGTGCCATTCCCGGAACCTGCACCAGCCCGTTGATTAGAGGACGCTGCCCTTGTTCCCGCCCCTCCCTCGTTCCCATTTACACCATTTGATCCAGCAGCTGCAGGCGCCGCACTCTCCCCGTCCCCGTCCCCCTCCCGGCCCATCTCCAACTCTTCACTCCACCGTGCACCTCTCCCCTCCACCTCCTCCTTCAACAACCCAATCCTCTCCCTCATACGCTCCATTACCCCTTCATTCTCCCCGATCGCCTCTTCGCACTCCGCATCCCTTCCCCCCGGTGCGTCCTCGGCAATGTACCTGGCCAGCTCGGCGTTGGAGCGCTGCAGGTGGGCAATGGAGTTGCGCAGTTCAGAGGCTTTGGCGTAGAGGGAGGGGAGGGTGAGGGACTTTAGGGCTTCGGCAAAGGCGGCGGGGGCTATGGGGGTTGATTCGGAGGACATCGTTTTTGAAGGGTTATGTTTTGGGGTTGGTTGGGTAAGTAGTAGTAGCTTTCTGGTAGCTGGTAACGGTCCGGCAAGGAAGGGTTAGGGTTGGTCGTGTCTCAGGGATAATAAGTTATTGGAGGGTTACTACAGCTGAGATGTACGCGCCAAAAGAAGCGGTGCGATAGGAGGTGGTTGTTAAAATTGTTGAAGAGGGGTAAGAGATGTTAACATCGGAGGGCTGGCGGACGGCGGGATGACATAAGATGATATAGCCTGGAGTAGTTGGGAACAGGGGCTGTTGGGAGCAGAGGCTATTGTCAGCCTCTCAAGGGATCTGGGTGATATTGAATAGCACAAAATGGTCTAGTTAGCCAATCGAGATATTTTATTTTCTATTTATCTGTTAGCTTCGAATGGAACATGACATTGGCTTGATGGCAGCTACGCGCTAATCGCGGCTGAATTCGGGGGGCCTTCCACAGCGCCGCCGGCGGAACTTCCCTTCTCCGCGCCAATTTTCTTCCGCCAAACCTCCGGGATATCGTTATCCTACAATTCAACCGCCTGTCGTTCCAAGCCTCTCGACTATTCAGATGAGATCTCTCTCAAGCCGTGGGAGATGAGCAATGTATTCTCGGTAGCATGGCGAATACCGTGCATGGGCATTCGCTCTGCACCAACTCCCCATGCTGCCTCCCGCGCCCTGCTCCGGGCACTTATCCCCGACAACAGTCAGAGCTATGCTGTCCGCTGTATGAGCAGCAGTTCACGAAACACCATAATTAACCATAGCGCTTTATACCCAATCAAACCTACAGAGATATTTCAATCATGTCTCTCTCGACCCTTCGCATCTACCACTTTCCCCGCCGCCCGATCTAAAACCCCCAGAACACCTGCGCCCCTAAAATCCAATAAACGCGACGATGGCATCCGGTTCCGAAACAGCGATCTGTCCGCTACGGAGATCTCCCAGATTTTTGGACAAGAACAAATTCCAGTCCCATTGGCCAACCGAATGCTGCGAATCCTCCAAGAGCGGCGAGTTTCGGGTACTATCGACGTCGACCTTCCCGCGGATATCAAGGATGTAGTGTCGGAGGAGGTCACCTTGACGGGGCTGGACTGGCTACGCGAAAAATACCCCATGGATGAGGATGCTGCGATTTTGAAGCGGATTGAGAGGGAAGCGAAAGAGGAGGAGCAGAGGCTTATCCGTCGCGGTCAAGAGCTTGGGTTGTACAAGCCGCAGAGCGGCGTGTTTGACAAGCCCGTGGAGAAGGAAGGGGATGTATATGGGCGCAGCTTGTTGAAGGAGGAGAGGGAGAGGAATGAACAGAAGTTTAAGGAGGAGCAGGAACGGAAGAATCGCGAGTGGTTGGAGGGGGAGGAGAGGGATAGGGCTAAGTTGATGGAAAGTGTGCAGAAGAGCAAGGAGTTGCAGATGTTCCAAGACCAGGCTGTTGTGGAAGGTATGGTTATATCTTATGCAGGTTGTAGTCCGGATTTGCTGACACCCTTTTTGATAATTTCCAGCTCAACCTCGTGCGGACCCGGTTGCCCGTCCAGCTTTGGCTTGGATACAAAAACATCATATCAGAGCCACGTCGCATGATTGGGATACTTCGAAGCTCACCAAGGTAAGACTCATTCCTTCAGCACATCGCTTCTCTTAACGTTGAAATACTAAACAACTGCACAGGCCGGCCGCATCCTCCCCTCCCTCGCCATCGCCCTCCTAACCATGGGCCTCTGCTACATCCTCGCCGAAAACTACCAACCAGCCCCGCGCGAGCAGCGCATGATGCCCAACACGCCTCCCGCCGCCGCAACGGTGCTAGGCCTCATCGGCATCAACACCCTAATCTTCGTCCTATGGAGAGCCTTCCCGCCAGCCTGGAGAATGCTAAATCGCTACTTCGTCAGCGTGCCACTATACCCGTACTCGACGAGTATTGTCGGGAGTGTATTCAGTCACCAGCAATTCAAGCATCTCGGTACGAATATGTTTATATTGTGGTTTGTCGGAACGAGACGTGAGTTATTCCCCCCTTTTTTCCCCTTTTTCCTTTCCCAATCGAATCGAGGAATTTCTAACAGTTAAACCCACGAAAACAAAAACAGTCCACGAAGAACTCGGCCGCGCTGACTTCCTTTCCCTCTACTTATCCTCCGGTGTCCTCGCCTCCCTAACCTCTTTAACCGCCCACGTCCTCCAAAACAATCTAACCGTCTCCTCTCTGGGTGCCTCGGGTGCCATCGCGGGCCTCCTCGCCGCCTGGTGTATGATACATGCAGAGTTCGTCTCATCCCTGCTCAACCTTCTTCTTCCATTTTCCCTCCTCAACCCTCCATTCTTCCTATACCATTACTAACATATCTATTTTCCTACAGTGACAAATTGACACTCATCTTCCTCCCACAATCCTGGCAAGAGACCTTCTCCGCCAACGGGTCGATGTTCCTGGCCGCCATCGCGCTGGTGGAGATTGTGTCGTTGATGGCACTGCCGTTCCGGAGTAAGGCTCCGCTGATGGATCATTGGAGCCATTTGGGTGGGTATGTGGCCGGTGGTGTTGTGGGGTGGTTGTGGAAGGAAGGGGAGGAGGAGAGGAGGAAGGGAAGAATCAAGAAGGAGGGGTTGTTGGGGTTCTTGTTTGGGGGTGGTAGTAGATAGTTTGAGGTGTTTTTGAGATATCTTGTGTGTAGGGAGAGTAGAAGGCCGAGGGGGTTGTCTTTTTGATTTATACATGGTTTATTTGTTGGGAGATATGTACAGTACATACAATTTAGCATGGCATATATTGGGAGAAACATGGCAGATAGGGTTAAAATTTTTCTGTTCATATTGTGGAGCACATGGTGAAGACAAAATGTTTCAGAGAATTAAGGAAACCATTCCATACTTGATGGAACATTGAAGATAATATAGATATACGGTTATATACAGAGATACAGGAACAGAATGAGAATATAAATATATATAGAGAGAAAGATATTTTGTGGTTAGAAAGAAGGGAGAGGGTAGGCCGTAGGAGGGTGAATAATAGAACAGGAAATTTTTTGGCAAGGATACCTAAGGGAAAAGCAGAGAGGACATGGACAAAACAGGCACGCAAAGTGTAAAAGGAGATAATAATATATGCGACGAAGGGCAAGGAGTAGCAAAAAGATGGTGATAGAGGTGAAATTAGCATAGTTTCTCAAGTCAAGTCCAACTTGGTATCCAAAATTGATAGATAGATATTATATAAGGAAATGAAAGAAATTATAGATGAGATATTCCAAAAGGAATGCATAGCAAAACAGACAAAGCAAGAAGGAAGTCCAAAATACTGCGAATGGATAGAGGAATAAAACTCATCCAAACGATGATTAGACAATAAATGTTGAGGATAGATGGATAGTAAATTATACCTCATTTTCCAAGAAAAGAAAGACCTTACCTTAACCAACAAACCGTGTATGTTTTTTTTGACCCTTTCCTTTTAGTACACGTACCGGGTTATTATTCGATACTCTTGTTTTCCAGTAGATGGCCTGCTTTTTCACCTCGGGATCTCAGCGCTAGTAGCGGGAGGAGCAGAGGCAGAAGTAGCAGGGGGCGTAGTATCGGCACTATGAGAAGTATGGATATTGCGATGCCTACGGAAGCGGGAGCGGGTAGTTTCCTGGCTCAACCGTTCATCTTGGGGGATGAGTAATGGGGGCACTGTTGAGCATAGCAGTGAGCATTTGGGAGCATTATACCAAGAGACGATACAAAGAAGAAAAGAGGTTCTCAGAGACGGTGAAAAAAGGAACTTACCACTAAACCCGTACCCCTCCGTTGTCCCCCTCCGGTCCGAACAATCAATCTCAACCCGTATGGAGACATCCAGGCCTCCATTCATGCCAGTGATATTACTGACTCCATCAGCTGCCCGATGTACCGTTCCCGCATTCTCCTCGCCAGCATGCAATGGGAAATGTCCATCCTTGGGTGGCACAGACGCCGCGGTGTCCGGAACATCCGCAGAGCCATTCACCACCCCCTCCAAAGACGACTCCGTGATACAAGCGAAGTTACGCGAGGGCATCGTCACCTTGTTGAACGCTGCACCTTTCTCTTTGCCACCGGGCTGCTTGTCAAAGAGCTTCATGAGTGTCTCGTCCGTGTCATGATCCATGTGATGGATCTTGTTGCGGCGCGCGAGCAGGTTAGCGACAGGTTTGGGAGGCGGCTTGTTGGTGATGGCGCTGCTGATGATATTGGCCATGTAGCGGAAGTCGCGCTCGGCAGGGATGTTGAGGCGGGGTTTCGAGTAGAAACGGCCCAGGGCGGCGAGATGCACATCACCACCCAGAATGGTCACGCGGACGGAATGCTTGCGGGATATGTGCTGGAGGCGTTGCATCATCTCGCGACGCTCGCGTTTGTGTTGGCGCGCGGTGTAGTGGTCATCGAGATCGTCGAGGAGATCGACTTGGCCGTCGAACTTGTTAAAGAAATCGCCGCCGACGCCGAAGCGCTTGTTGAGGAGACGGATTGGCGCGATTATGGGGGAGCTGAAGATGTTTTCGAGCCATGCGAGGCGGGGGTAGGCGATCGGGACGCCAAGAAGGAGAATTAGATGCTTAATTTCGCCGTTGGCTTCGGTCAGCTCTTTGTCGAGGCGGGAGAATATCAAGTCGTAGGTTTCGGGGTAGTTGACTTGGTGGCGGGTTCGCTCCGTGCGGGCATCGATGCCGACGAAAGCCATGCGTCGTCCCAAGCGCATGTATAGATTCCTACTGCACTCCTCCACATAGGGTCCCGGATGCTTTCCATTAATGAAGCTAGGGTCTTGCACAGGTTCCTTATACACGTAGGTTTTCTCCAGCTGTCTGGGGTCAGCGCCAGAAGTTCCGTTGACTGCGCTCATGGTTGCGGGCGCATCGGTAGTGAATGTAGACATGGGCGGAGCAACGTGGTGCTGGAACAGCAAGTAATACTTGAAAGCAACGCCTCCGATGCCGCGGAAGACGGCGCATTTCATGAAATGGTCGGTATAAGAGCCAAAACCATCAATGATATCATGGTCATCCCAAATATTGATTTGAGGGATTTGTGAATTCGCCGTCGCGAAGGGTTCCATTCCGTACCACTTGACGTAGTTTTCGTAGTAAAAGTGGTCGCACTCGTCCCTCATAATGTTTGGGAAGGGGTGCGCCCTTCTCCTATGCGGATTGGAAATATCCGTCCACGCCTTCAACGGGCCGTCGACTCTTACACTATCATTATAGATTTGATCGCCACCACCGACCATGACATGGAAAGGTCGCTGCTCGTGCAGGCGCAACACGTCGTTCCACAAAGTGGGACCTTGCCAGTAGTCAAGGTCTGTGCCAATGGAGAAGCCATTGCAGGAATGGAACATGATGCGCATCGAGTCGTTCGCGGCGGGGACAACGAAGTTGTAAGCAGACATTGCCTGCTTGTTGTTGAAGTAATGGAATCGCGGAATGGTGTATTCCCAGCGAGTCTCAGCGGGCTGTACTGGGACAGCAATCTGGAATCGCCAGAACGCCTTGACCGGGTCCGCATAGAGCTTGACGCCCTCGATAGTGATGACCTCGTTATCATGCGAAACATTGCCATTGACGAGGGGCTCGGATCCGGCAGCAGTAGAGGTCGGGCCGCGCGAGCGCAATTCCAAGACTGGCTGTCTCTGGCCTGGTTTTGTGACTATGAGCACGCTGCCGTTCCAGGTCGGACTCTCCTCATTCGCATTCGAGAAACCCTTGTAATTCAGCAGGGGCCCGCAAATAACTTCGAGATGTTCGCCCAAATCAACGATGTTGGGTCCTCTCCCATGGCCATTTGCGGTGTCTTGAACATGTTCGTAGCCTTCAGGCACCGCGGGGCATGTTTCATTGAGGGTGGAATCGCCAGTCGCAGTAGCTAAAAGGGGCAAGGAGCTGTGTTAGCTCAATGTTTGCTCCAGGTTTGAAGATGATAAGGCATATATAAAGGGCGATCCAATTCCGCGCATATACCAGAGAGAACCAGAAGGGGGTTTATTGCGCATACCTTCTACCGGTTCGCCATCGCGTCTTCGGGTAACGAGGCCTGGAGGATCCGAATTATCCATGCTATTTCGAGCAGCTCCTTGATGGGTTTTCGCAATCGCGTTCTAGCGATCGGTGTCCCGGAATAGTTATAAGCGTTAAAGATAAGATGATATAAGGATACGGGAACCAATGGGTATGGCGAGGCGGCAATAAGAATAGCGATATATAGAGATGAGGAGAGAACAGAAAAGGGAAGAAAGCTAGCTATCTCAACCAAAAACAACCGCAAACAGGAGGCGGCTGGATCAGCGCATTATTATTATTTCAGCCCAGCTGGGAGGGGAATGGGATGGGGATTATTAGGTATGGAGCTGATGCGAGTTGGTTGGTTGGACTGTCGTCGATGATGCTCCAGCGCGTATACGTATTACCGCTTCGGGCAGCCGAGGCGTATTTATCATGTGCGAGCATTCCAAGGTTATATCATCTACATATCTGAGTATAACTCATGAACAGAAGAGACCATATACAGCATGGGAGATCAGGGAAGCATACGGCAGCCTCTATTAACGTTCTCCCTGCGCATTTATTCCCATATCGTTCCATCTAGCAAGTCTACACCCCCCTCCGTCCGCCCCTCGAGGGGGTAAACAGATACCGCCGCGTAACGGCCAATACAACTTCTCTCCACTGTTTCTCCCCCTATAATACTATATTCCCACTATAAACACTCGGCGCCTCCAGCTAAACCCAGCCCTACCACTTGGCGATATCTCTGTCCACCACTGTTATCGCCGCTGATTATTACGAAGCTCTTAAAAGTCTTAAACAGCCCATCGGCGACCCATGGTCACCCGTTCACTGTCTGCAAATCATCTTATTGCGTTATCCATTGTCACTGGACCATGGATGTTGAGCAGCTTCAGACGAATAACAATAAATCGAATTTTATATGTCTCACAGAAAAACAGATATAGAAGTGCGGAAATGACGCAAGAAGAAACAACTCGGTAGGGCGTGCGTCATATTCAGGGCAAGGTTCTCCCAACAAGAATGAATGTATGTAAGTTAGTACTTTTTCTTTTCTAAATCCCTTCCGCCGAGCTAAACCTGTTTTACCACACAGGGTTCTAAGACGTTAAACAGGGCCAGGGCATGGATCTCGAGGCGAGGGATCTCGTACCACTCTGCGACATGGATAAAGGCTTGTTTTCCTACGTGGTACGAGGGTCCGTTCCCATTCCAATCTCTGCCTTTATTGCGGAGAATTATTCATACACAGGTTGGTTCATGCCGTCGCAGTCTGGTTTTGATTTTGCTAGCAATGCATCTCCTGGCAAATGTCAATACTGACGAGAACTAGATATTAGATAATAAAAAGAATTGGATACGCACGTCTATTTTTGGCGTACCAACTGTTGGATCCAACGGACCAAGACGAATGAAGTCAATACATGGCCATATACCCGCCACCTCACAGTCTTCTCGCTGGTGCTAGAGTTTGTGGGATGAAAAATCCGAATTCAAGGACCCTCTGTTATTCCTTGAAGACGGTCTAACTTTGAGTTGGGAATCCACCACGTGGGTGTTGACACTCAGGGGTCACCCTCTGTTCTTTGTCCGCAAGTCTACCTTCGCCCGACATCACAGTGTATGTTGGCGCCGCCTCATCATCATGAAAACGCCATTATCCCTGTCTTGCTTCCCACTTACCAGTCAATATCTCTCATGAGACATCGCCTTGTTTGCTTTGAGACCCAGCATATGTCCCCGCACTGTGCACCTCTAGAGCGTCCTCGACTAACATACAATCCCATCCAAATACTCCTGTATTAGCGAATACAGAGATCAGAACGATATGGGCTTGGATAGTACCGTCTGATAGTCATTGACAGTGCGCCTGAAAACCGCGGGAGGTACCGAAATTGCTGGCAACGTGAGCCACGGGATATTCTTTACCACCTGGTTTGCCCGTTGTAACAATGAGCATGTTGGAAGGACTCTGAGGCGGCCTACCTAAAGGTACGCCAACACGGCAAGAGAAGTTGCTGTCAAAAATAGCACTACAGAATCTTTCCCTCATAAGCCCAAATTTCTGAAAGATGCCTTGTTGCATTCTTTTTGCAATCAATGCTCCCAGTCAGGGTATGTTCACTGATTCAAGATCAGTCTGAATTTAAATGACTGAGAACAGCAGGGCTGCCACAGGCGGTATGTGACATCTTCAACTTAAGACAAAGCGGATAGGGCCGATTTCTTGTGTCAGATCCACACTCGAGATCACCTGAGTTTCTGGTGCACAGCTACTTCTGACTGCCGGGTATGCTCGCGCTCGTGGCTTTGCTCACTGGGTTGAACTTTATCCTATAACTACTTAGTCTCCCGTCTCAATTTACAACTAATCAATAGGATCTAGATATTTCCCTTGAAAAGGCAATTCCTCGATTACGAATCGGCTTCTCTAGAGCTCGCTTACAAACACACAAAAGTTCGGCAAGTTACTAACGTCATACATGTGTTTTGGTGGGAATTCTTTTCGCAGCAATGGCCCGCCGGACGCGACTATACAAGTACGGCTAGGGAGAGGGAATATCATGAGTCATAGCCCATCTCATACTGAGCAACTTCGGTGACTTGGTGAAGCAGACTTTATGCTTTATCTCATTTCTGAAACCAGTGCTATCAATGTGTGTTGGGGGGGAGTAAAAACAATCAGACGCAGACAATCCCAGTGATCATGCAGGCTGAGTATGTCCATTATCAACGCGCTCCTTCTGAGCGCGCTTCCAGATCTCCACCTCGCATCCTCCGCGAATTACCCCAACACGCATCGTTGACAGCAGATTATGCGCCGCGTTGGAGTGATTGTACACACCTCCATTGAAAAGGGCCGTGGCATCCTTGCCAATCCCAGCCTGGATCATCGCCCTGCCGCCAGGATGGTCCTTGATAAAACCACTAACATCATGAACGACACCAGCGATAGTAATCAATCCTTGCTCTTTGGCCTGCTCAACATACTCCTCCCATTCCATGACCGGAAGCTTCTCCAAGGGCGTCCCCCAATCCAACTGAGCCCGCTTTAAATCCACCTTTTTCTGCAGCTGTTGCAGACGGCCTTTCTCAATCTCATTGGCGCGGAATTGTTTCAAATTATGAGCGAGTCCAATCTGCTTCCAGAACCAAATCGCCCACTTAGTCGGATCATACTGATACCATTCAATGGCGTTGCGATAATCGGAAGGAAACTCGTGATGGAAGTTGTGATATCCTTCACCCAGCGTAACTAGCGCAGTCAGAACATGATCGCGGGGTGAATTTCTATCATCAAACGGTTGCTCCCCAAGCCAATGTGCCAATGAATTCACACAAAAGGTAGCCTGCTGTATGAAGAAGCTGCGCAAAATCCCCGCATATACAAAGCCGCCCCACCAGTCTCCCCAACCCAGACCAGCAACGAGCATAGGAACCGCCCACCCCATCACTACCACAGTGAGCAGATAGTGCCGGTGCTGCCATACCACCACTGGGTCTTGATTTAGATCCGAGACATCAGTCCGCCCAATCCTCTTTGGATTTTGCTTCACGATCATCCACCCAAAGTGCGAATACAGCAGCCCCTTGCGCACCGAATATGGGTCCTTATCAGTGTCTGTGTAGCGGTGGTGAGCACGATGGCCCCGCGCCCACCAGTGGATCGAGCCCTGGACAGAACCGCCTCCAGCAGCTGCCAGCCATATCCGTAGTGGGAGAGTTGCGGAGTAGCAGCGGTGGGCCCACAGGCGATGGTATCCTAAGTCGTGTTATAAGTACTTAAATATTAATCACAATGGGGATGAGAGGTGAATCGAACCAGCAGTGATCCCTAGACCCGTGAAGAAGTAGTATATCGCGGCCCAAATAGCGGTTTTTACCTGAAGAGGCACCCAAAACGCTTGGATGCAGCCGTATAGAGGGATTCCAAGGATAAAAAAGGTGTTTAGCCAGTTAACATGTTTGTGCCAGTTTTGCAAAGTGGTTGAGTTATCTGCGATGTTCATAAATGTTGGTGTAGACATGACGGGTAGCGGATGTCTTTTGGCTGTCACTTTCAATCAATTGGAAGACAGGAAATTCATATCGAACAGGAATGAAAGCAACAAGAGAAATACTGCTTCTAGAGAATAAGTAAGACACGAGGAGACAAGCAAAGTGGCCGTGATATTTCATTTGAAGGAAGGTTAAGTAATTGTTGAGTGCTGGGGTGTTGGGAATTCAACCCCAGCGTGTTGGGATACTAGCAGGG
Source organism: Helicocarpus griseus UAMH5409 (assembly GCA_002573585.1). Taxonomy (NCBI): domain Eukaryota; kingdom Fungi; phylum Ascomycota; class Eurotiomycetes; order Onygenales; family Ajellomycetaceae; genus Helicocarpus; species Helicocarpus griseus. Next base: position 222,318 of record PDNB01000022.1, read on the forward strand.
GTGACGAATATTGTAGGACTATATTCATCAGGGACATCCGCAGCAACCGAATATTGGCGGACTATGGAGTAACGCCGGTAAACGCAGGTATTGGTCATTAGATCGTGAATTGTAGGTAGATTGACGAGATGGACTTGCTGTATTCCTTTCATTAGTTAAATCTGGGTGGCCCGTAGATCAAAGGCGATATATATCCATCGAGAATAAATCTCCGCCCAGTTCCAAAACATATCTTCTCCCGTATTTGGAACGATTAGTTTATCTGTGCCGCGAAGATCTAGATGACCACACAGATCGCCTCCCTCCTCTCGCTCCCATTTTTCCCGCCGACAACCACAGCGTTCACCAGTTGACTCTCGCTGCAGCCCGCGGCGCGATTGTCACCTCTTTGTCTGAGTATCACACCGACAAAGACGACCCAAGCAATTTTCCAAGTCAGCACAAGAAAGTTAAGTAGCTGTCGCGGCCTCTTCAAAATAATATCCTCGTAGCACGCCTCGATCTCATCAAAGCGAATCCGGCGCTGACCTCTGCCAGGATGAATGTGTCCAAAGACCATGAGACGCGGCTGTATCCTCCACAATTCTTTCAACAAATGCTCGCAGCCCTTCCCATCGTCATCGAGAAGTCCCGCCGGGGGACCATGCATGAGCAATATGTCAGTATCCCTTGGAATACCCAACCTTTCCCACACACCCGCCTCTGCCTCTGCCCGGTCATACTGAAATGCAAAATTGCCAAACCGCGGCGTCAGCGGACTGCCAAATATCTTCACCTTCCTCCCTGTATCATCGAATTCCAGCTCTACAGAATTGTTCTGTAAATAGATTATATCCCCCCACTGTAAATTTGTACGCCGTTTCCCGGCCGTCTTCCAGTTCGCGATCCGGATGGGTATTGCAAAAGTCTGCATCAAGTAAAAGGTCATGATTACCTGCAATAGCAACCTTAAACTTGTGCGGTTGCGCGCTGAGCCAGTTTAACTGTTTTTGGATCTCGTCGAACGTGCCGTATTGAGAGAGGTCGCCAGCGTGTACGAGGAGGTCACCAGGGGGCAGATCTTGTTGGGTATTGTGGGTGTCTGCGACGCAGACAACCTTGATATTGTTCGAATTTGTACTAAGGTTTTTTGATGACGAGGAGCGGTAACTCTTTTTCCCATACCATGAATGTAGATTCGTGGCTGCTGAGACGAGGAAGTTGGGTCGGGGCTTAGGTTGGCCAATTGAAGGCGGACTTATGGATTTGCCTGCCATCTATTGATTGGGATCTTGATGTGGGTGTCTGCTTTGTCTCTTTGATGAGTGTACTTAGATGTTCAGATTGGGAGTCAGCGACGGCGATGCTATTATACGTGACCGCCGTGTTGTTGTTGTCTTGATGGGTGATCCGTGGATGGTGGTTGGGGTTTATATTAAGAAAGATCTGTCGATGCGCGCGCTTAAATCTTTCTGACATAATGACAACCACCCAGGTCCAAGTGTTCATTGTACTGTACACTTACCTTGCCAACCTTTTAAAGGGTCAACCACGAACTTCAAAACAATTAGCTGCTGATACTAATTTCAAAACGACCAATAAAAATAGGCCCATGGTCTAATTGCTGTCTCAGATCTACCTGATTTTAACCTTGACATTACGTCTGACTGGCGATGCGCCGCACTGCATTGGTTCCCTGCATGCCCTATTCAATCTGAGATTAGTTTCGAAACTATGAATTGTTGTCAGCCGTCGATAAACTTAGAACAATAATGGAGATACCTGGATTTACTAAATCCATCCTAAGTTTCCCGGTACAAGAGACGGTCAGGCTGAGCAAGGATGACGGGGGGCTATTAGGGCCTGGTACTTGATACACAGCTAGAAGGAAAGAGGGAATTGCTGTAGGAAGTAGAGATTTGGCTAAGCTCAGAAGTGCTTCATGATCCATTGGGTTTCGCTCAACGACGAGACAAGCGCCCTTGTACCCCGAGGTGCAGGGGAGATGGTCTCGTCGAATCAATCCTGATATCTTCGGCGGCAAGCATGGACACGCATGGCCCGCGTTGTCCTTCGACCACTTTAGGAAAATATAGAGCACAAATGAATATAAAAGAAGAAATCTTTTCCCTCGTTTTCACCTACTTTTGCCTTGATTCAGACGCGCTGAAGCACACATTTCCCGTTCTCTATCGTATGCCTATCGCCTGCTTATCTGCTATACGAACCGAAGTCATTCCCTTTAAATAAATTGGTCATGGGGTGCACACCATCAAAAGAAGCTGGTAGAGCACGACCAGCTCGACTACCACAAAGAGCACGGCCCGGACGACCACTGAAAGGCGCCAATATCAGTGGACCTGTTGATCCTCCTGGGGCAGTGCCAGCTCCCGCACGAGACGCACAAGGGGGTCCCAAGAAAATACCAACAATATAACCTAAATGCGCAAAATCTCCGCCGAGCTCTTGGCTATGCAGCACAATACCTGCATTCGAAGAACCAGAACGTCCTCATAATTACGGTCGGTGGTGCCGTAAATACACTCCTCCTTCAGTCCAGAACCACGACCCACGATGTTGACTTTTTCAGTCAAGAGCTTTCGGGACGTCAGCTTGAAACGGTTCGAGAAGCTGGACGGTACGCTACGGAGAGAAGCTCGGCACCCCTTGGAGAGGACTGGCTTAACAACGCGACGCAACGAATGCCTGGTGCCGTAGAAAATATTCCACAGCTTGTCCCAGCAGCCCAGCGGCAGAACGATGTGGTCTTCAAAGCCCCCGGTCTTACAGCCTTGGCTGCTCCTTGGGACTACGCCTTCGTGAAGAAATTTGGTCGTATCTCGCAAGGGACCGGCCGCGAATACGACCCGGCAGACGCAGTGTCCTATTTGCATGAATACATTCGTCGCCATGGAGGCCGCCCCGTGCATGTTAAAGCCATTCGTGAATGTGGAAAAATTTATCGCGCAAATACGCCAGATCTCGTACTTGAAATGGTGGACAAAGAGTACCTAAAACTCTACAGGCATCATGGCATTACGTTTGAGTTCGATGGTCGCGTCAACAAGTCAGCGGGGCCTAGTAACAGCCAGGCTAGACGTGCTGCTACCCGACAAAGAAAGTAACGAATGTCAATTTGCGCTGAGAATTTGGTACCTGTGCCAGGCATTTTGGAAGAAAAGGTTTTGAAGCGTCGCTGGGCGGTATTTTCATTTTCGTGGGATTACACCGGTTCGAGTTCTGAATTTCTTCACTGATAGTCAGGTTTTGGGATGTCTCTGGCGTTTATTCTTTTCCCATTTTCCTCTTTTGGGCAAAATCAATGCGTATCATAATATATTTTATATCCGATGACATGGGAATGAAAGTTGATATTGAAAAGCCAAGTATCGTGTCGTCACCCTAACCAGTCTATAATTGGCCAGCCCTAATAGAGCTAAACTTAAGGTTGGCTACCCGGCGCTAACAAACATATTAGCCGCCGGCCCCTCATCCTTATTTAAATGCACTCCAGTGCCGGGAACACGGTATTTATTTCTAATCTGCATTCTTGCAAAAGGGGAAAATAAAGATAAACAAGATCAAAAAATTTCTCTTTCTTCTTCAGGAGTCTTACACGCACAATGGTGGGCTGGAAAAAACTATTCCGGCGCAAAAAATCCCCCAGCCCCACCCCTCCGGCTACTCCTAGTCCAACCGAAACCTTCGATCCCTTTCGCATATTTCCCCCACCAACCCCTGACGAGCTCATCCGCAACCGTGATGCGTACACAGAACAACTTATACACCGAAAATTTATAGCCCCCCGTGGCGAAATGGAAGACAAGCCCCTCTACGCTTTATACCGCCTTTACGAGTACATCGTTCTTGACAATAACATTGACATGCGCAACGAGCTCGAGACATTCTGGTGGTCGCGGTGGACCGTTGCTGATATTCCAGACCCTGGAGAGCAAGGTGAACCAGCAAGATACGCAGTATTATCATGCATCCCGCATCTACTTGTGGAGTCCTTCAACAGGCGGATAGACATGGGACTAAGGCGTGAGGAGCCGTCTTCGATACTGTCGACAGAGGAGCAGATGGAGTGGGCAGCGACACCGAAAAAGTATGAATCTGTACCGGAATGGGCGCGAAGAGTGCCACCAGTGGAGGCGGTACTAAAGATTCCGCATACTATGGATGGGAAGACGCAGATTGAGGAGTTTGAGGATGAGAGGGCGTCGCTGCCGTTCAAAGAGAAGAATATTTTGCTGTGGCATCCGCATATTCATTTTCTTTGAGGATGTGGACTTTGTGTAGCTTATGGTGAAAGTAGAGGAAGCAAGCAATTGGTTTTCTTAACACAAAAATCACGTCAGGTTGATGGATAGGCTTAAAAGGCGTGAAATTTATTGGCATGATCAATATATCGAATGAAGAAAGATTCAAGTTCATTTCAATGTTGACGTGCTATGACTTACAAAGCACATAACTCTAGATAGATCATTCATATAAACCTCCTCATATTCTGACGTACATACGTACACACATAACTTCATCAATCACCCCTCCGCATCAACCCAAACCAGCACCCCTTTCTTATCCACCCCCATCCCCTCCGTCGGCAACACTCTCAGCGTCTTATTGAAATACGAATCCACCACAGCCAGCTGCGGCTGTATCCACGCACCCCTCACATTAGCCAGCAGATTATACCGCACCGTATGTCTGCTCAGAGGCACCAGCTGCAGGGACGTGCTTTTGGGTCCCTGGAACGCAAACTGGTCGCTGCCGTCCATGGTCAGGTTGAAGGTGAGGAAGTGCAGAGAGGGGTTTTCAAGAGTGTAGTCGAGGTGGATGAGGCCCGGGAGTTGCGGAGAGGGTACGGCGCTGGCGAGGACGCGGGGTTCGCCGAGGGGGACGAGGAAGCGGGGGATGGGGAGGGTTGAAGTTGTCGTGGACGAGGGACCGTTGTCGTCGTCAGCTCGGCGCCACCTTATATCCAATGCAAGGTTTAATGTCGTCGCGCGCCGGTCGTCGAGCGCAAGACGTTGGATTTCCATGCTGAATTCGGATTCTCGGAGCTCTTCGGGACTGAGTATGTGCGTTTTGGGGCTTTTGAGTGCTTCTGTACCGATCTTGCATACGTTGCCAGACGTGATGCTCAGGAGCCTAACGCTCACTTCTTCAATGGTAAGAGGTTCTAGCGCGAATGAGACCGTTTTCGAATTTAGACACCATAATTGCTGGAGGCCATCGTGCCTAGGTTCCTTTTCCTCGTCATCTTCTGATGGCGAATCATCAAAATGGAAGAAACCTGGCCACGGTGCAGGATGGATTCGAGGCAAAAATTCGTAATTTGCCTCAAACGGTCTAATAAAGGATAAGTCTAGGGAGACTGTTTTGAAAATTGGAGTCTCAACATCGGAGACTAGATGATACAGAGCAGATATCTCAATCTCGTAGTCTAATGGTTGACTCGTGTTTGTGAATAGAGCTGAAAGGGTATGGCTGCCGCCACGCGCCAATGTTCCAATCGTACGGCGCTTTGAGAGCGTTGAAGAACTTCCATCCATAGGGGTATTAGGGGTGTTGGTACTCGTACCCTCGTCAGCGTCAGATTCGGTATCTTCTTCACTAATCCAAGAAAAGTTCGCTGAGGTTCTATTGTGCCCGAACATCTTTATCTCGACTTCAATTTTCGCCGCCTCATCTTCTTCGTTATCGACCTGGATGTCAAGTACAACCCTCTCATCCGTGTAATAGTGATTCCGTATTTTCGGAGTCGAGATACGGACTTTTGGAGGTTTTGGCAAAATCCGCGACATCATAATATCCCTGTCCTTCCCTATTCTTCGTGGAACGGGTCCATTCTTGCCCACTCTCCACCAGACTGCCTCATCCTGATTCTGTATACTAATGACGTAGGAGAAATCGAACTTTTCGTCCTCTATCCGGAGCGTTATTGATGCTACTCGTGCTTCACCTGCTTCTCGTGGCACTGACACAAGATTAAAGGCGCGCGTCTGCGCTGGATTAAACGACAGGTTGGTATATCCGACCACCAAAGCAGAAGAACCATTTGGGGTTGGTGGAGTGGAGCCTTCTGAATCTATGGAGTCCTGCAAAGGGACGGATAAAATCTCGCAAGAAGAGGTGGAAGTTGCATTCTCGCTTGCAAGGAGCTTGACAGGCCGAAGGCTGCCTTCAAAAACGACTCTTACTTCCGTCAGACGAATCGGCAATGAGCTAGCATTTGCACATGATCTAATGATTAACTGAGAGTGTAGTGGTTCCCCCACGTTGCCTTCCGGTCTCGCGAAAGCGAAAGATGCCGCAACTATAAGGTGAAATATTAGCTTTATCCAACTCCCAATAAATTTGCGCGGTTGGAACGTACGGCAAGAAACAGAGTCATCTCCTTTTAGAACCACAACCGGCTTAGGTTTCACAGCAGGAAGTTTTTCAATGCTTTCATGGATGTCGTAAGACCAGCCCTGCCGGATATTGAAAGCTGTAGAATTTAAATTAGTAAAGCTGCAAGCAACTTTGATAAGGGAGGGATAGTAAGTGGTATTTACTGTGATTAAGAAGTTCCCAATCCACACGTAGAACCGTATCCGCATCTTCGGCGTTCGAGGCACACTCTCTCAACGTCCAGGCAAAGTCTTCCATAAGCTGCCACCATCCATTCTGTCGCCATGTTAACTGGGGCCATAGAGGCCGTATTATAGCCAAGGCTTCCTTCCATTGTCCAATTTTCATGTGTTCTTTCGCCATCTGCAACTTGAGCTGCTCAACCATGCGATTTTGTTGCCTCTTAGAGAACTCCTCTGTTGAAGTTTCAAGGAAACCAAGGATTAACCTAGAATGAGCAAACCCTGGGTGGTCAGACTTTGGATATTCGTTGTAAGGTTCTGGAACAAGATATGTGTCGTAAACAGTGGATCTGCTCAGTGATTGGGAGCTGGAAGGATGCGCTGGAACCACGCGGTCTTCATCGGGGATGTTCTCCGCAAGTTCTCTCCTGCGAGAAGTATGTTTGGCAGCGCCGCGCAACCAGTAGCCTTCATGATGGAGATACTCCCACGGTCGTATCCTTTCACCAATGGGGACAGCCTTCTCTGGCAGAGCGAAGATAGTCTTGTGAAGATCAGGTACAGACCCCAGTAAGTCAGGTACTGTCAACGACGATATTTCCGCTTGGTGCATTATCTGCGCCATCATGAGGGACCATCTAGCTTCCCAAGCCTCCCAGCCGTAGTTATTTGTCCCTTTGCCTCGGCGATCTACAATGTCTTTGATGCGAGTTTTGTGGGTTATCCAAGTGCGCACCGCAGATGCGGTCTGCTCGTTCCATAACAAACATCGAATGATACGAATGGCAAGTATATCCGCAAGCATCCTCGCGTCACTAAACCTCGAGCTCCAGCCTGCAATCATCTCAAACACTTCTTCACCAAAAAGGTTCTCATAGGCAGACTCGTAGCTCCGACATGCAGCATCCATCTCTTGACGAAATTCGGCGAACACGCCGAGTTTAAAGTCGTATCGAATGTTCCAGCCCTGAAATGTTAATGTCTGCGAAGTACCACTGGTGGGAGGAGCAGTTGGGGGAGGGATAGTGCCTCTATTTTTCTTGCGCCTGGTATGCTTCGAAAGATCTCTATAATACTCAACGCTTGGACCCTGTAAACTAGCAAGGAGAGCTCTGACAAATTCACTGATTTCAAGCTGCGTTGGCGAAGGTTGGAGAACGAAAACACTCTTGAGGTCCAGATTTGTTGCCCGTCTGATACTGGCTATCCGCTCATTCGCATCGCCTGGTAAGGGTCCATCTTCGCACAACAAAGCAACAATGAACCGCGTTTTGTAGCCAGATGCAGCCCAATCTTTCTTTAAACTGTTGATTTCAATTTTCAATTGGTTATCCCGAAGGGAAGCCATGTTCGTATCAACCGTAAAGGGAAAAAAGTATATAAATGCCGTTGGAACCAATTGCTGGTGTTTTGTCACCCAATGTGGTGTCATTATGCCGTCCGGGAATGTCGGGGAGCCTGGTGTTAAGGGAGAGATGGGCGAGTGAAGCACGAGGGGAGAAGCTGCGCCACTACCAGGTCTATTGGAAGCATCGCTAGGTGGATGTGTCCTAGGCATGGTGAGGCCCTTGCGAGACGGTAGAATATAAGTCTAGATGATTCAGTCAGTATGCGACATAGCCCCATGATTTCAATATTTCAATCAACCGCGAAGTATGGCTGGGATAATATATCCATGGAAACCAGACCAGCGCGTATTGCGAAAGACTTTGTTCCGTCACTGCGCAAACGGAGTTGTATGTAGAATCCCAAGCCAGTTGACAGCCTGTTTCGCGTTGTTCGACGAGACCGGGAAAGAAGAACCAAAGGGACGCTGACCTACCCGCCCAACCCTCTTGATCCTATACCCGACAGCCCCAGACCTCAGTCCTTCGCTCTTCGCATTCCATGGTCTGCCTGTCGCATCCTCGCTAAGGAGCGCATTCAACACCTTCTCGGCCGTGGAATCCGTCAACAGGGGGAAGTCGGAGAATATCTCGATGCCATGTGCTCGTAGCAGGGGGTACTCAGCACCATCGTCTTGAGCAGCAGTGGAATTGTCTTGAGGGTCGGGGTAGGGTTCGAATCCCAGGCCGGAGAGAAGGATGAGGGGGAGGTTGTGGCCGACGTAGTCGGGAGGATAGGCGTCCATTACGGACGAGGTGGGAAAGGTACGATTACGGCGGGAGATGATGGCTGGTAACCACAGACTGCATTTCCAGGGCTATTGCAGCTAGATGCTTAGAGATGGTAGGGCATTCTCCAGGCAAGAAGAGCTGAGTTGAGCTGAGTTTAGCTCCAGCGGTGGGAATGGACGGTGCAGGGAGTTTTGAGGGTTACTGTGTTGGATTGTGCTAGGTAAAGATGAGGTTGAAGCGGGAGATACACGGGCGACGTGGAAGTATCAGCATGGAACCCAACATGCAGCAGTGGAGGGGTGTGGCCCACGCACCAACACTAATTCCACCATAATATCAATACATCTTGATATTCTATTTCTCCAAGATTGTTATATATATGTCTAAGAATAAGGTATGTTAATCCTCTACTACTTCGATTAATTTGCCTATAGCAGCTAGTAGTGTATATCTTTCATAGTTCGGTAATATACTACCTAGGTACGAAGCACAACGCAACAGCAGAAGTACCCGTCAGATCAGAGACAGGTTGAACCGACACAGAATTAAGACACCGGTAGCAATAAAGACGGTTGACCATTGCAAGGCAGGGAGCCAATCCGATATCTAATGACGTCTTACCAACGTGAACTCCCTTTCCACCAATCTCACTGCGATATCTCCCGTTCGTGTCACAATCCAATTTCATAATGAACCAAAGTGAAACCCTGTAAAACAGCAGTAGGCCGACAATATTGTATTGTCTACCGATCATTGATTCTTGAGGCCGGGGAAGAGTTGCAGGGTATGCATTGGAAGGGCTCTCCAGCGGGAAGCTATGCGACAAAACCACGAAGCTTCGCACGGTCCAAGTGCTAAGAGAATCGGTGTAGTACCTTGGGGGTAATAGTCCGATGCGGTATGTTGAACTGATCCCTAGTATATAGTTGAATAAATTGGTGCATAATATGTGTTATCCCAATCGTCCGATCCGGAATCCGTTATTGTCACAAGTCTCGAGTATCTGATACCCTCAATGTGACAGGCACAAGAGTGAAGGACATTCACAGTATTTCCTTCAAGCTTCAGAATATCGCTGTAAAGTCCAAGGCACCGAGAACGCAGCATGAGTAGTACCAGACTCTCCTTCGTTATGCCGCTCGCATTGGGTTCTTTTTTCCCTGACTAAAAGAAGATTTGGTGTGCGTACATTCTCCGCACAGTTCCCACGGTTCGACGCAATCTAGATTGAACAGTCAAAAAGCAAGAAGTACCTAGGTAGCCCAGATATGGAGTAGATAAACCCCACGATTTACCTAGAGTTTCACCAGACATCAAGATTCATATGGGCCAAGCTCCGACACGATTCATCAACAACGATGCTGCATATCAGCCGAAGCGGGAAAGACACACTGATTGCGGGCCGATATCTTTCTTCATGCAAGCATTGACTGACACAACCGGAGGCAGCTGAGTAACGAACTGGTGCGTAGAGTAGGACTGGCAGCAGTACCTTACACGGCGCTGTCCGACGCCGGCTGGAAAACAGTATATCAAAGTGCGACAGCAAATCCGATACCAACGCAATTGAAACGTACGGAGGTCTGGGTGTAACCTTCAAGTAATAATGATAGATTTTGCTGTAGATTTTGCCTTTGAAAAGAAGGCAGTGAGTCGGAGAGTCCGTAGTATAGTAGCAGCATAAACGGCGACGAAACCAGCTGAGTATTGCGGGGGGAAAGGGGTAACGGAAATAGGAGGAGGACATTAAACAAAGGCATCGGGTCCATACAAGCCAAACTATTGCTCTGATGTCCGACACTGAGAATGATTAGTCTTGTGTTTGAAACTGCTGGAGACTGGAGTGTTGTAGTCGCCGGCCTCCTATCAGGCCCGTCATCCGCCGTGTTCCCTCAGCTCGTCGACTTCTCCTGTCCAAACACCGTCCGTCCTGCGCCATCGTTGCTTTTTTCCCTGCTCACGCCTCCAATTCCCCTGGTTTACCAGTCAGATTGCTCCGTGCCAGCCTGCAGATGACATCCCCAAGCTGCTGCTGCATGCTCCTGGCCTAGCCTGCTGCAGTTCACTGGTTGCTTGGGACTGACTGTCTGGAAGTCCAGTCGCCAGACACTACTTATTGCCAATTGCTGCTGCTGAGCAGACTCACTGGCTGACCAAGAAGAAACGAAGAAAAGATACGGAGGGATCAGAAAAAATTAGCAGTGTGATCAGCACAGACCGGCGGCTGCATTTCGCCTCGGGCTTTTTTGAACCCCAAGCCAATTCTCCCTTATCGTTGTGAAATCATAAATATTCTGTCTGTTATCCTGTCCACCACCAGATTTCTCCATTGCAACGACATCTGCGATTCCATCTATATTAATTGTTACCCCCCGACTACTTCTGCGATCCTCCTTCCATCCGACTCTTCATTGCGTGCGACAAAAGGACAAAAAGGGGGGAGGGAACACATCCATACACAACTAGAGCCTGTTAGCGGCTGCTGAGATCCTAATCGCATTCCATTCTCCCGATCCCTGCGATTCGTGACCGCGGTTGACGTTGAGAAAAACTACACATACGTACTTACGCTCTATTGAACCGTTGTTGTTCGCATTGATGCAAATCCTGCAGCCATGCAGGACACAATGGGCCCTCCGCAGCGAGCAGACACCCAGCCCGACATTTCCACCAGTCGCCGGAAAAGCCTCCCGTCCCGGTCAACCAGCGTCCCTGCCCACAGACACATCCCCCCAGCCTCCCCTGAAGTTATATCATCGCTGATATCGTCTCTCTCCGCAATCTCGACCCCCGCTCAGTCTCACTTTGAAAATTTCCCCGAGATCGGCTCGCGCACCGCTCCTTCGTCCCCTGGTTTCCAACAAACGGAGTTTTCCCGTGATGGCTGGGATGCAAACGTGCCTTCAAGTCCTGGGTTTGGCATGGACTATGGCGCCTACAAGACTATAGTCGACGAGGACGAGAATCCGTATCTACACCCAGACGATGCTGCTATTTCCCCCGTCGTACGTATGGCAAAGGCTCCCACCTCCCCTCGGTCCCCTCGAACCCCACGTAGCCCGCCCGGCGGCGATTCACGAACCGGTTCCAGAGCCTCGATGGCATCGTCACATATTGGCCCAGATGACTTCTCTGTTTTTGGCGTGCCAAGCTTGGAACCTGGTCCCCGAATGTCTACAGCAAGTATCGCTTCTTCCAGCAGTGGCGGTCGAAAAAGTTTGAAGAACCAGTTAAATATTTTGAAGAGAGCATCGAGAGAATTCCATAAGGATAAAGAGAGTGATCGTTTTCACAAGACGGGGGACAACGGAAGGTTAAATAGCCCGCGAAGCCGGCTAAGCTTGCGCTCGACACCTTCTATGGCAGATTTGACGGAAGAAGTGAGCTTGAACAACGGCGTTTTCCAGTTACTGGAGAAGCAATTGAACGAAGATAGTCGACGCGACTCTGCCCCCAATCTTGGTACTCCAAGGTCCATCCCCGACTCAGGCAATGGAAATGGAAGTCCCGGTGGAATTGGAAGCGGCAGAATCATCCCAACCCGCGAATCCTCATTGCGCCACAGTTACCACGGCAATTCAAGCAAAAAGCGACGGTCTGCTCGTCATAGCATATATTCGAATCGGGATTTTACCATCGACCGTGACATTGAGGAAGTAAATGCTGAGGACGACCAGGTTTCAAAGCGGATAAAAGAGCTTAAGGAACAGCAGAAGAAAATAAAGGACGAGCTGGAAACTGATGAGACGCCCGAAGCGGCTGCGCAGACCAGGACGCCAAAGCCCAGCCCTAAACCACCGGTCAAACATACGACTGTAACAAAAGAAACAGTTTTCCGACAGCCCGCCCATACTGCGTCTGATGAACCATTGAAGAAAGTTGATGAGCTGCAAGCAGAGCTAGAGGACAGTGCACCGTCCCCTGCTGTTCTCACTCGAAAATCTCAACCCAGCAAGAAACGCAATAGCGGACCGCTGTCGTCGAAAACACCGAATATTCAACCTGTTTCGGCATCAGCGTCTTTCGAAAAGCCTGATCGCAACGACCCAAAGGTGCTACGGCGACGCTCACTACAAAATAACCATTCCGAGTCCAACCATCGGAGAACACGGTCAGGCGCGATTTCTCCGGGGCCCCGCCTGTCGTTGGGAGCCGAAGAGCGCCCTTCCAGCGCGGATTCTATTGATGATGCCGTTCGCGAGTACATGCTATCTCCCAGGCTTACCCAGAAGGTCAAGCATCCGCAAACGGGGCGGGTCATTGCGTTTTCAGAAGTTGGCGACCCCAAGGGTCATGTAGTATTTTGCTGCGTGGGTATGGGCTTGACAAGATATCTAACGGCCTTTTATGATGAGCTGGCTAGGACTCTCAAGCTACGATTAATAACGCCGGATCGGCCTGGTGTCGGAGAAAGTGAGCCCTGCCTAGACGGTTCAGGGACGCCTCTTAGCTGGCCAGGTATGATCCATTCTGTTCATTCTCCTTACTTCATTCCTTCATTTTGATACTAATCGACCTATAGATGACGTCGCAATTATCTGCAATTCTCTCAAAATCACAAAATTCTCTATGCTGGCTCATTCCGCTGGAGCCATCTATGCTCTTGCAACGGCTTTACGCATGCCACAACATATTCGAGGTCGGATACATCTACTCGCTCCTTGGATACCACCATCTCAAATGTCTAGTATGGGTTCGCACAAAGAGCCTCTCCCAGCTAGTGCCGTTCCATATTCTCAAAGAATCCTCCGTGCCTTACCCACCCCCTTCCTCAAAGTCGCCAATTCCAGCTTCATGACAACCACGAGCTCCAGCATCACCAGCAGTCTCCCCAAAAACTCTAGACGGACCAAACGCCGCAGCACAACTGTGGCTGGCGCCACCGAGACGGGCTTTAACACTCTTCTCGCCCAGCAACGCGAAAATAACGCCTCTGCGCCTCGAGGTCCAGTGAAACGAAATTCGCAGGACGTCGTCTCCCGCGCAACTTCGAACCCTAGCGATCCTAAAGCTGAGTCGGCGATCATTGCCGCCGCTGCCGCTGCCGCGGATAAAGAGCGCCAATCCGATTATGACAACCGTCTTACACATGCCATTTGGGAATTGGCCACGACAAATGCTAACCCTGCCGTGGACTTGCTCGTTTGCCTCGAACGTCGCCAGACGATAGGTTTCCGGTATGTTGACATTAATCGTGCGGTGGTCATTCACCACGGCACGCGGGACACAAGAGTGCCCGTCGACAACGTGCGCTGGTTGGGTAAGACCATGCGAAGGTGCGAAGTGCGTGTTCTCGAGGGAGAGGGCCATGGACTTATGGCTTCGGCTCTTGTGATGGGAAATGTGCTGATGGAGGTTGCGAAGGAGTGGGAGGATTGGACGACTGTCGTCCAGGGGAAGAGAGAAGGGGGACGAAGGACGACGGTTACTTCTCGCGGGCGTCTAAGTTAATTGGCTGTGCCTTGGCTTCGCGCGACCAACCTTCCCTCTTCCTTCTTCCCCTACAGCCCTAATCTCCTCCGTTATTTCTTTTTTCGTTTTTCAATACGCGGATCTCTACCCAAGGTGGATCCACTTTACTCTTTATTTGATTTATTGTAATTCTCGTCACTCTGCTTTATGCATGACGCTGTTTTTTTTTTCTTGCTACAATATTTGACAGGCGGAGGAAGGGGGGCAGAGGGAAAGGGGGAAACGAAAGGCCACGGTCTATATGCTTGATCTGTTTATTTGAATGTCTTCTTCCCATACCATGTATCATCTCTTTTCTTTCGTTTTCTTATTTTTTTGTTCATACCCTATTTGTAGTAATTAATGTGATTTTTTTTTTTTTTTTTTTTTTTTTTTTTTTTTTTTTTTTTTGGATCCAAGTCTCTACTACTGTATTCTTAACCCTCCTGCCTGCTAGATGCTCCGCCATGTTTCTCGACCTTTCAAATATTAACGCCATCACCATTTCCTGCCCACAATCCAAAAGCAGCAGCAGCGGGATGCCAGCAATGGTGATCCCCAATGGGCCATCTCTGCATATACAATCATAGTGAGAATATATTCTCTTCATATTCCCATCCGCTTTTCTGTCGAATACTTTTCTAACTTGAAGCCAACATGCAGTTTGGAGGATTCTTGCTCCTGGGCGGTCGCGGCGGTGATTTGTTTGGGTTCGTCAACTCCGAAAAGGTCCATCCCTTTGTTGATCCCATGCTAACAATAAGACGGAAAAAGGCATCGCCGTGTTCTTCTCTTCGGTAATCTAGCTCAGGATCATCATGGAATACTACGCTGCTTTTTTAAAGAGCATTTGTATAAAAACAGAGAGTGTTGGGATGCAGTTGGCGTTGGAGTTGACAACCACTCGGCCCGGCTATCGGTATTCTCCACCTGCTCGGCTCCGATTCGGGATCCACTTCCCCACACTGAGATGTCACTGCGGCAGTACTACTACTACGGACGGAGCGAAGAGCACGACAACTATTCTATATCAATAACTACTAGAACATACCTATTGCTACTGAATCTCTGAGTTTTAGAATCTCCATTCGTCAGCTAGAGAGTTACCTACACTGTATTGTTTCTGCGCACGAATGAGCCTGCTTTGCCGCCTTGCTGAACCTAGTTGGCCATAATTCAGCACTGTTGGTAAGAGTACGCACGGGCACACGTAACTATTAGCATTTTGAATAAGGGTCAAGAAAGATTCAATTGTTCATTTCACTAAAATCGATGCACGGGAGGGATTGGTTGACAAGATAAGAGGAAGGATTTACTAGAAACCCCTAAATCCGTTTAAAACACTACCGTAGAAAGAGAGCAGGAGGGAAAAAAAAAAAAAAAAAAAAAAAAAAAAAGCCCTACACGACAGCTAGAATTATGTAGGGGTTTTTCCTCGCACACTTGGTCTGGCATGGCGCGGACGCGCTGCACCACAGGCGATTCCTTCAGCGGTTTCATAGTGAACTGGGAAAGGAACTAAGTCCTTGCGAGAGCAACACGCATGCAACAAATTGATGAAGAGGAGTATGAAAAAGGTCATGCCGGCGAGGAGGAATTACTAAGCCATCATCGGGGAATTTATATGCTTGCTTGTCTGACCTGCCGGCTGCCGGCAGCACTTCGCACTTCAGGCACTTCTTTGAGACAGTGCTAAGGGGAGGGGGGGGGGAATCGCACGTCCCCCCCAAGATGTCGACTGCCCTCCTTGGACCTATAGAAAAAGATATCGTCCGGTTTCAGAGGAAGATGAAGCTATTAGTAGTGGATCGGAAACATGGACCCATGGATTAGGTCCACGGGTGATACCCAACCCTGCCAGAGCTGGCTAGCACGCTTGCCAAATCTCTCCTATTTAATGAATCACAACAAATCAGTTATCAAGCGAACACAAAACCCTCCACTTGCTGCAAAGTTGTGATCGGTCTCCGAATATCCGCGTCTAACAATAAGCTCATCAATAAGGCATGGGCGGAATTTTTCGGACTCGCCTTTGCTCGGTAGATCGTCCACCCATCACTGATCAGGCTAGGCTAGTTGGCGGTGATCTGACCTGATCTACGCATGGATCTTTGGATGTTTTCTCGAACGGCTATTCCGCAATCTCTTACCTTATTTGCAAGGGTCTACATCTGGATCCTTGTTATGGTCGACAAAATCAATGAGCGTGCTCCTTTAGCGCCTGGCATGACAGTTGAAGATAGAGGTCCTTGCCAAATCAATTGAATCTTCCGTCAATCGTGCTCGAAACCAGTATTTTTCGGTCTATCCGTCTCTCCATCTCCCTGTTCAACTTCTAAACCGCTATGGCAGCCTCGACTCCAATGCCCTTCCTCACGGACCCCGCCGTCACCACAAAGAGCGAGGAGCTAATCTTAAGCCGACTGGAGAGTTAACGGCTCTGATCCCTCTATCGAAAATCCAGCAGCCCTTGTGGCTAGACTATCTCTGCCGGCCACAGGGCTTTCCTTACCATCTGACACTGTCCGTTAATTTGACTGAGGCTGCCTCGACCCTGGATTAGATCCTCGAAAGTATTTCAACCCAGAAACCTGGCATCCATCTGAACCCATAGGAAAAGATACACCCATGAAAATACGTCCCAAGTCATTAACCACATAGGCCAACGGGATGACATGCTTACCTGTGCACTCGAGATGCACTGATATCGTCCACGGCGATCTCGGGGCCGAAAACGATGTGCGAGGTATTTCGACGCTGAAGTTAGGAAAGCTTGTCGAGATGCAACCCAGGTGCCTCCTGTCGAACGGGGTAACGTTGGAAAGCTATGATAGCCAAAATTCCCTGGCTGCCTTTCCACCTGGGCCTTTTTTCTGTAACCCCCAGTGTAAGCGACCAAGAATTCAGCTCATGACAGTCGCAAGTGGCCCAATTACTTGTTTCCGCACAAACTGCCCATATGAACAATGATCTGGAGACAATAGCAGACGAAGTAGTCCCTACGGGAATATGGTGTCCCACAACATGAAGGTCATAGCCGATTTACAGGGCGCCATGATTGTCCATCGACATCTGCTGCATGATAACCCTGTGGGAAAATGGAACCACGAGGCCAAAAGGATTAATACATAGGACCCAGGGTCACAATACCGCGACAAACCCACCGGACCGGAAAGTGTGAGCTGAGGTTGAAACTCCGTCGGAGGGCTGCAACAAGACTAGCTTGATCGTGGACGATTTCAAAGTTTTGCAGAGAGTCGCCGTCACTGCTGAGGACGGCCATGTAGGACTGGTTGATGTCCTGGTATCGAGGCTCGCATTGCCGTTCAACCAAATACCATTGCTCTTCCTTGCGGTGAGCGAGGCAGGATAATGATTCATACCGAACTGCGTCAAAGGACGAACCGGATTGCCCGTTATCTTCGCTAAGGCTGTGTCCTTTTGTCTGGCTACATGAATAGTCGAGATTCTGCGGAGCATGCAAAATACCTGAAAGGGAATATAAGAACCACACCGTAGTCAATCAAGAAACTTCAGGCATTGTAAGGGATAACCAGAGTAAAATTAGGACTCCTTACTTGGTTGGTGATAGTAAGGCCGGAGGTTTCTCGATTCGGACAACCCGGATCCAATCCGTGAATGTTACATGTTGAGTGGTTTGACTCCTGGGGTTCTGTATGGTATACAGACTTCCTAATCATCAATTGAAGCATAAGAACGGCTGAGAATCATGCGTTATATGCCTTTTATTATCCTTGACTGTCTGAGAAGATTCCATGTTAGTTCAAACAAGTTGTTGCGGCTGCATCTTCACATATTTGCTTTTTGCGGTCTAGCCATTCTTTCTTACGGGTTCCCTCTTCGGGTAACATCCGAGAAACCTATCTCATGCACCCAATGCACGTTGGGACAGGTAACTGACAGTAACGACTTTAAGGAAGCAATCACTGTATTGTATATCGCGCCGTCTATTCTATTTCTAGTTCAAATATCGTTTCTCTTAAGTGGTCTTTATCATGACACACATAACGTGCTCTAGATATTCTCCATTGCATGCAAATCCATCTCTTCTTTATCAGAACCCCGTCGTTCCTTACACATTTGTGGAAACATGATGCCTGGGGGAACACAGGCAAGAAGTCCGGCGCCGATTAGAACCATCCTATGTCATTAGATATGATTTTAGCCAACTTCTGATGTCTAACTCATCTTCCCTAAAGGGAAACGGGGCACATACACTGATTCCATGACGATGAACGAGGATTCATGACGCATAATATGATTCCTACGACAACATTAGTACACGCGATATGCTTGGGTCCATTATTCTGAGTCGACTTACCCCCAACCGCCAGCCATCTCCGCGATACTATCGAATGAATAGTCAGTATCATGTCATGGAGCATAGAGAGAGAGAATTTTGTTGTCACCCATCCACTCACCGGTATACGCATCTGAAGAAGATAACAATATATGCAATAAACACCGCGACAGCAAAAGTATGGAACTTCCTATCCGCCCAGAATGCCCGTTCCCGGTTACTGGTATGCGAATGGCGGTGATAGTTTGACGCGCGCCAGTAATAGTCCAATGCTGCCGCTCCAAACACAAACAGGACGATGACCTGAAGCACAATACCGGCCATGATGATACGGTTTCCGATCGCCACGGTATCGGGGTCTTTCTCGGCGCTGGCTGCCACACCGCCACCAATCGCTTGCAGGACGAGACAGCAGATGTCACAGGGGATAAAGATCCAAGTGTACAGGCGGGGTCTTATGCGGGATACATCACGGCCTACGGCCAGCACGACGTGTTTAAGAGTCAAGTAGATGCTGGCGCAGAGGAATGTTGGGCCAAGGATAATGGTGACAATTTGCAGCTTGAAGCCTTCCTGGCTCCATGGGTTTTGATGGAGCATGATTCTGCCGCCGTAGCCTACAATATGGTTAGCATTTTTGTTGGTGGGGTTTGCGGCTTTCCCTTAGGAGAGATAATAAAAATCTAAGCCCACCAAGACATTCCAACGCGCATCCTCCTGTCACAGCAAATGTAAACGTCCATGTCTTCTTCCACACGCCTATCACGAAGGCCACGAGAAAGAATAACCCAAAACAGGCACAGAAGAAGGCGTTTGCACCGAGATTAGGATAATACCCGAGTGTGGTTGCTTCGACGGGACATAGTGCAGAAACCTCTTTGCAAATGTCCATAGACATCTTGTTTTGAGGGATATTAAAGAAAAAGAGCAAAGAGTTCGCAAATCAAAGGAACCTAACAAATGGCCTGAGAAAATGATGGGCGATTTAGGCAGTTTTAATAAGGTCCTGACTGGGGTCGCCTGCAAACGGGGATCCATATATTTTGCCATGGATCCCTTGATTTGAAATGCATAATCTGGAATAATCCGTGCATAATGAAGTAATGTGTTATGGAATTTTTTAAGGTTACTGGATACCGGCTCGCCGCTCGGGGGAGGGGTCTCTTTTCCAGCCTTACAGAGGGCGTGATTTGTGTCGTCTTTAAGGATAGGACTCCACCTCGGACAGTTCTCGTTTAGCAGCCAAGCTGATGGCATTAAACACCGCCGACCGGTCCTGTGTTACTTTTGCGCATGGGAGCCAACCACGAAGTTAATTTGCCTCAAGTATTTCTGAGCTACGAGTTCTTGAACTCAAATGTAATATCTAAAAAAAATAAACAATAACAATTAATAATTAAACAATATTAAAGAAATGCCTGAAGTTAAGCGCGATTTCTCTGGTGGTGAGTAGAGTATATAGAGTTCGTGGGCACGATAGGGCTACTGCGGCTAGGCGTCTAACGGTTTAGGCGCCAAGCGATAGTTACATGTACCAGTCGCTCAGTACCGGAAATTCGTTTGGGATCTGGGAAACTTAAAAGGCTTCTCTCATATTTCTAGCGCGAAATCTAACCACCACGATCAATAGCCCAGAAAACTATGTCTCGAAGGCAATGTCTTGCATACTCTGTACACTGCACATCATTATTGTTCTTATCTCAAGTTTCAACTGTGAGGAATCAGGATGCTGGCTGTTTCGGTGTTTCGGTGTTTCGATGTTCTGCCTGATATTGCCCGAATGCGGGTGATTGGCTGTGTCGCGTTGGCTCCCGGAAGAGGCTTAGTCGCCAAGCCAGGAACCGCGGTGGCCGTCTGTGGTTGGCCCGCCCGGGGTTAAGGTTCCGCGCCAGCCCCAATGGAGAAACTCTGGTTCCGGCCGCGCTCATTCCAGCCTCCAGCCGTCCAACCAACTCCCAACGTCCAGGGAGTGTCTCTGTCTGTCTGTTTGTTGTTGTTGGCGTTGGCAGTTGCACGATCGTCAGTGGACAAAGCTTAACTCGCTTTTTGCAGTCTTGGGTCTTGGGTCAATGGTCGGCGGAGTAAAAAGCCGGAGAGGCTGTGAAACTTGTAAGAAACGCCGCATCAAGGTACGTGACGACTATACTACGACTACACGTGTACCACTGCAAATAGAATAATGCATATAGTTTTACCAGGGGTATCCCTGGACAGTGAAAGGTACAGCATCCGTTAACAGCTTGTCAGTGCGATGAGGGTGAACCACAATGCAACCGGTGCGTGCGGAGTGGGTGGAAATGTCCCGGCTACCCGCTCAAGATGATGGTCAAAGACCAGAGGTCGTACAGGTCTCTCCGACATCACCAGGCCCCAACTACAACGACAACAGTACCCCGAAGGCAGAATAATCAACTCGCTATTATTGCCCCTAAGCAACAGGCTATTGCTCCAGCGAACCGCTGCGGGATTTCGAAAGAATTGGTTACCAGCGCCCACACACCCCGACATATACCTAAACATTTAGACATGCCGCTTGAAGAGGTTGCTGTCGACTTTTTCTTTGCCGCTTTTCACAGTCCTGATGATTCGCGTCTGCGGACGGGATATTTAGATCTTCTGCCTTCTGTTTTTAAAAGCTCAAGACCAAACTCTCTCGTTTCCTATTCCACCATTGCCGTGTCGTGTGCTGCAGTTGGTTCAATATGTGGGTCAGCCAAGGAGAAAACTATTGGGAGCAAGTACTTTGCCAAAGCCATCTCGGCAGTAAAAGGAGCTATCCAAAATGAAACAACTCGTGAGAATGATGAGACACTTGTTGCAATTTTACTTTTGAGAATATATGAGGTAAGACCCTCTTTCACCTTTCAGGCAATCTTTCAAAGTCCCACTGGGGCCATGATCTTGGTGGAATAATCTTTCGTGGTGGTTTTTCTTACCATGCTCATAAATTTTTAGGCACTTCAATCCGTTAGAAGTGCCAAGCAGGTAGGGTCAATACATGCGCGGGGTGCGGCAGCTCTCGTACAGCTCCGTAGCCGCAAGGACCAAGATAAAGCATCTGCCAGATTTACAAACACATGTCGGCTTGAGCTTGTAAGTAAACTCTGAATTCGAGAAAAAGAAAAAATGGCAGGTCACGGCTAATTAGTAACGGAAATAGATGACCATGTCAATATGGGGCGGAGAGCCGATCGCAGATGTCCTAAATGACGATAGCTTGTCTCTTCCGCTTGACCACCCTTTAACTAGTCTTGTTTCCCTGGCGTCAACGGCAAGCACTTTGCTCACCGTCTACAAAAATTTTCCTCTTTCACCAGCCCCCACACAAGAGGCTATTTCGAGCCTTCTACAGCAGGCCATTGAAATCGACAACGACATCTTGGACTGGCACGTTTCCCTACCCAAATTATATTTCCCGGGAATTATAGATTACTCTCCTGATAAGGGCGAGCCGAAGCTCGTGGCACAGAGCCAGAACCCGTTCACGAGGACTTCATCATTTGCCCTACTAATGAACCGTTATCGCACTTCACGCCTGATGGCTCAATACGTGATTTTGGGTTGTCTGTCGCGCCTCGGGAATCCGGAGCTATCGTCCCAACTCGAGTCAACGAGAGCAACTATTCAGGACCTCGTCGATGGCATCTGCAACAGCCTTCCGCCCTATATGAGAGAAGATTACCAGACTGACCGGCATGCCGGCCTTGCTGCTCACTGCTCACACGAAGAGATGATCCGATATCGCCTGGGTATCATCACGGGAACTTGGTCGCTATTGCCATATTTAAGTTTCGTTGCTAAACTTGGGTTCAAATTGCGTGAAGGTCAGATGGAATGGATACAGAACAGGATAAGGCAGATATATGTCTTCTTTCACAAGTGCGAAACAAACCCAATCTAGGGCTGGAGGGAATGTTTAGAAATTTAATCTAAACAAGGCTCAGTCGGTTTTAGCCGAAATTGGAGCATACTCAGAAGAGACCGCTGTGGGGTCGGCTGAGTTGGATCTGTCTAGATGAATCAACCAACTCACTCGCCGGGGAACTCACAACGCTCTTACCCATATGCAAACTTGATGTCCATGCTATGATTTATAGCAACAAATTAATCGTTCGTTGTCAACTAGATACGTGGTCATAGTGGGAAACTACGAGACGCCGCATCCCGTATCCAGTCAAAATATGGACTTTTTGGGGCAATTTTCTTCATGACGATATGAATCTTATGAGATAAACCAGCGTTGAAAACTTTATTTTGCGATTGCGAATTATTTTGAGATACCCGAATATTACTGCTTCGCTATAACGCCCAGCAACCCAATTGAAGGGCAAATCAGCTAACAAGAGATGTGTTTCAAATATGCATCATATAGCAGGCCAGCATGCAATTACTCCATATAAGGACGCCCGCCGGTGCAAGTCAATCCACGTCCGTACAAAAACCCGACCCCTTTTCATGCAAAGGAGAATCTTTTCGCAATGGTTTCCGACGGCTCATCTTTGCCAGATGTCGTTGAGAGAACGAGGAACAACAAGCAATTTCAAACACCACCAGCGAAAAGCTATGATAGTGTCACTAGCCGTGCCACCCCTCAAATAGCCGAAACCGACAAAAACTGAGAAACGGGCACAGTCCGCACTGCTATTGCTGCTGCAACTTCAATTAGGCCGCCGTCTCCCCCTTTCCCTTCCCCGCTTCCTTTTCCTTTTCTCTCTTCTTTTCCTCATGTCCCGGCCTCGAGAACACCGCCCCAAAGAGAGAAAAGACGCTGTTAACCCTCAAAACCATGCAGTAAAACAGCGTCAAGCCCGTAACGACAATCTCATCCCTAACCGTATCAGGGATCGTGCTACTACCTGTGATAGCAGCAATATTCTCTCCCAGAAATATGATATCGCCCACTTTCTTCACCCCCCATATATTCCCCGAGAATTTGGCGACGGGGTTCTGGTTTTCGTCCAGACAGATAAAGTCCCACGTCTTCCAGCCGCTTGAGCTGGTCCACGTCATGCGCATGGACTCGCGTTCAGAATTAGAACTGAGATCGTTGTCGACACCATCGCTGTTACTATTGGTTTTGGTTTTGGCAAAGGCTTGCGAATAGTGCATGTAACTTGTCACGAAGCGCCTGAGCGCTCTGATACCGACTTTCTTTCCGTGGATCTCGCAGTCTGCGTTTATGGAGATGGTATGCAGGCTTCCCGTGGCGAATTGGACTGTTTTGGAGTCTACCTGAGACTCTGTGTCCGCCGCTGTGATGGTGGTGGTGCTTTTGGCGGAGTTGGCGGTGGTTTTGAAAACGAGGTGTGGTTTCATGGGTCTGTAGCTGACGATGTAGACGGGGGTGGAGTTTGGGTCATTTTTGTTGGTTATCAGGGATTTGAACTGTCTCCAGGAGAAATCGACTTGGAGGGTTAGGTCCTGTGGTGGTGGAGCTCCCTGATGCTGATGCTGCTGGAGGGTCTCGGGAGAGGACTCCATGGTTGACTCTGGTTGTTGGATTGATTGTTCGGGTTGCGGGCGACAAGACGGGTCGCGCGATCGGCTCGTCGTCAAGTACGAGCGCTGGTAGAAATACCAAGATAATTAAGAAAGCACAATCCCTTTCACCCTTTACCCCAAAAAATAGAATAAAACTCGAATTCGAATTCGAGGTGACTGGTCGTGTAACTGGACGAATAAATTAAACAAGGCTGTCGCAAGCTTATTGTATTATGTGAATGATGCTATAAATAGCCGCGTTGGAATAAAGTGGATTTCTTTGCCTCCGATATATCGCGGGGAAGCACTCCCTTTTATAGTCAAATATCTTGTCTTCAGACTCTTTCTACCCGTGGAGATGAGGCGGTTCTTCAAAAATACGCGTATTCAACTTCAGTCGCGAGGTGATGCAATCGTGCATGCCATGCACAGCATACCTGACAGTCTGTGACAGTCTGACGGATAGTGAGGCAGAGTTACTCGTAAAGTTAATATAAGGCTGGCCTATCTCCTCGTCTTGGGGCGAGGCACGATTAGCGTATTTCTGATTTGG
The DNA here is from genome assembly GCA_002573585.1 of Helicocarpus griseus UAMH5409. NCBI lineage: Eukaryota > Fungi > Ascomycota > Eurotiomycetes > Onygenales > Ajellomycetaceae > Helicocarpus > Helicocarpus griseus. The sequence goes on from PDNB01000022.1 coordinate 246,801, forward strand.
TATTGACTAAAATGATAGCGCCGAAGTACCAACCAATAATATCTCATACTAAATTCTATGTAAAATCATTGGGCAGTACATCTCCACAATCTCGCGTTTCTGTTTTCCATCTCAACGCGCCTGGCCAACACGCCTGCCATCCACCTCATCCACCTCA